>JAQFVV010001361.1:0-77406 GCA_028023455.1 Epiperipatus broadwayi | reverse complement strand
TATATATATATTAAAACTTTATTAAGTATGCTCGTTTCGCTATTACTGTGTGTGTATATATAAGGAAAGTTTTTTAAATTATTTGATTCCTTAAACAAGTATTACTTTTATAAATTTTATATTTTTTACCTGTTTTCAAATCATACATATTTTTATTTTTATTTAAAAATAGTTTCACTTTTTGTAAAAACAAAATTTTTTAAAAGTGCTTTATAAAGGCAGATTATTAGAAATTAGATATATAGAGTAAGTTGAAAACAAACTCTTACTCTATATATAACATTTGTAAATAGGAGCTTTATTAAAATTAGGTCATATGACTTGATTTTTTATCAATAGAAATTAGATGTACATGTACTGACGTCTAAAGTTCATTGTTTACTTAGTGTTTTATAGTTAGACTCAAATGAAAGAAAGAACATCGTTGACAGTCTAATGCTTATTAAAGTTATCTTGAAATGATCTTTTACTTGTTTGTGTATATTTTATTCAAAGTTAGATCAATTATTTAGGCAATATGGTAATTCCAATAAGATTTAAGTCCCTTTTCACTGTTTATCTTTGTTTATTGTTATTCTTTTGTCCTATATATGCATAAATATATTAAACTAAAACATGTTACTTTTTTAAGAATTTTTTTTTTAAAAAATAACAAAAAAGGTTGAAAATTCTATATAATATGCAAATGTAAAACATAAGTATACCCTCAAAATATTTTATTGCAAAGCAAAGGCTTCTGGGGCATCTTTCTTTTTTTAAAAAAATAAGTTTTTATAACAGTAATCAGGGGTAATATTTACCTGTTGGAAAGTAGAATTTTAATGTTTACTTCTAAAAAACAACTAGTATGCATATTCTCTAATTAATTTTCTGGCTTCTACAAAAAAAAAAATTAAGCTTGCGTAGAAATTATCGTCTAATTCTTGAAAAAAAATGTATAAGAATAATAGAAGTTTAAAATCCGGTTGTGGCCATAATATTAACGACTTAACAACTATACCATAAAATGTTATACATAGTTGCATTTATTAATTTATTGATATAATTAATTGTGATTTATTAAAGACTTTGTGAGTCGTAAATGGATATTAATGACGTAACAACTTCATCATGAGGTATTAGACTATAACACATAGTCACATGTATTTACTTGTTTGATTTAATTAATCATTGGTGCTACTAAAAACTTTGTGATTTACCCCTTCCCTCCAATTCACTTCTTTATCAATGTGTAAAATGTAAATTTCATATATATATATATATATATATATATATATATATATATATTGTAACGAGCACAGACGTTTGTTACATTGTTTTTTTTTATATTTATTAAACATGAAAGTAAACTAAAAAGTTCGCATTTAAAAATTTTCTTTAAGAATTAAAAATTGAAATTAAAGATCATCTTAAACTCTTATATATTAAATCGCACAGATAAAAAAAAAATATTAAAATAAAACTGTATTAAAAATAGAAAAGGTATTTTAAAAACAAAAACTTAAAAAGATTTGGAGATAAAATTATATCTTTAAATTGATCTTTAAATATATCTTTGATTTGGAAAACAGGTTAATTAATCAGAAATGGAAATGATAAATTTAATTAGTCAAATGTAAACCAGCCTTGGGCATTTAAATGTAAAAACATCGGCCAGATAGGAAAACAATAGAAACAAATAGCCAATGAAAGAAATCCATCGGGAAATCGGACCTCAGCGAAAGGATCATCACATCGATGACATAATGCCAAGTCAATCCTTCGAATACGTATAAAAGGAAAATTTGGAAATTATTAATCAGTGATTGATTATTAATGATTACGATGTGACTATATGTAGTAGTACGGAGTTGGAGGTGATGGAATTGACAGACGCACTATCAGTTCTGTCAGCTGTTAAAGAAAGGAGAAATGAACTATTGTTTTCTTCATTGAGGACGAGTTAAAGCAAAAATCTCCGGATGGATAAATAAATCGGCCTTCAGAATATTAACCTCTTTAGGACGGCGTGGGAATTTACGTTCATGGCAAGCAACGGATAAAGTTGGACGTTTTAAAAATCGTAAGAACTTTATATTCACTTGAAACAATAAGAACTCTAAATTTTAAAACTTTTTAGTAAATAATGCAATAGAATCCTATCTGACCAACTTAATTTATTAATAATGTTATTTGATGTATTTCTTTTTTTATCTGTGCGATTTAATATATAAGAGTTTAAGATGATCTTTAATTTCAATTTTTAATTCTTAAAGAAAATTTTTAAATGCGAACTTTTTAGTTTACTTTCATGTTTAAAAAATATAAAAAAAAACAATGTAACGAACGTCTGTGCTTGTTACAATATATATATATATATATATATATACAACATAAAATAATAAAATATAGTGAATATAAAAGATGCAAAAATAATGAATCAATTGCTTTTTTTTTTTTCTAAATAAATAAAATTAATTATTTGATAATTTTATGAAACGAAATATATTAATTGTTTCTTTCTTTTTGTTTTTTAGGTAAGTGATTTTTACTATTTTATACCCGGTAATGGTAAGATTATTTTTATATATGTTTTAATTGCATATAATTTTTAATTTTGCTATAAATAAATATAAGTAATGTTTTAATTTAAAAAAAATTAAATATAGTATGGATAATATGTGCATTATTTACTTCAATAACTACTAAATGTTTTATGTGTGCATGTTTTATTTAGCAATGATTAATATAAGTGCTTTTAATTAAATGAATCATATAAAGGTAATTAATAATTTTTAGTAATGTTATTTATGAGACGTCATTAATTGCAAGCGATTATTCTAGTTTTCAATTCAAAAACATTCATTCTAGTATATAAACATTCTAACACATTTTGAATATATATATATATATATATATATATATATATATATATATATTCAAAATGTATATATATATATATATATATATATATATATATTAATTTGAATTGCCATAATATATTATATATAAATATAAAAGATTTGAACACAGACTTTCAACCACCCTTCAACTATACACACTATTCCATACTACTGATACATATGACTACACACATGTAGAAAATATGAATAATCACCAGTTATGTATTTCGTGCTAAACCAGCACTCATCAGTTGATCCAGATTATTATCTCCTACACACATATATAATCAGTGTTCAGTTTATATTAAGATAAATTTTCATACTTTAATAGACAGGCTTCAATCTACTCCAACATCCAACTCTTCAGCCATCCATACCATTGAAAATCTGATGATGGAAAACCTATGCTTATGCCAATACTATCGTCATGCGCATGTTGAGCTCAAGTCACTCTAACCCCTCATATATAGGACTTATCCATTTAAATACAAAAAGAAGAAGGATGGGCAGGATGCAGGCTTAATGTGTAAGATTTGAAATACAGCCATTCTTGATATACCTGGAGCTTAATTGTAAATGTAGTGGATTTGAACACAGAATGCATGCATTTCAAATCTAACACATTAAGACTTTTTCATTACCATTTTTTACTATGTATTTAAATGGATAAGGTCATATACATGAAGGGTCAAAGTGATTTCAGGTTAACATCGACATTGCAATAATATTGACATCAACTTGGGATTTGGAATTTCCATCATCAGATTTTCAATGGTATGAATGGCTGAATAGTTGGAGATTGGAGTAGATTGAAGCCAGTTCATTGAAGTATGAAGATTTTCTATTTTAATATAAACTGAGCACTGATTACATATGTGTGTGGGAGATGATAATTTGAACTAACTGATGAGTGCTAGTTCAGCATAAAATATTATATTGGTGATTATTTATCTTTTCTACATATGTGTTATCAAGTGTATAGGTTGTATGAGATAGTGTGGATAGTTAAAGGGTGTTTCAAAGTCTGTGTTCAAATCTTCTATATTTACAATTAAGCTCCAGTATTTGAAGAATACCTATATTTGAAATCTTATATATATATATATGAAAAACAAAAAACACAAGTTAAAAACTTGCATATGCTTGTATTTATGACCATAGATGGCGTTATACCAAAAACACCTTCAAGCGTTTGTTTACATAAACGTCAGAGCGAGTATTTCACTATCTCTAACTTAATTTCCACCTTCATATCAAGCTTGAAATCATGATATGAAGGTGGAAATTAAGTTAGAGATAGTGAAATACTCGCTCTGACGTTTATGTAATTAAATGCTTGAAGGTGTTTTTGGTATAATGTCATAGCTTGAAATCATGATATGAAGGTGGAAATTAAGTTAGAGATAGTGAAATACTCGCTCTGACATTTATGTAAACAAACGCTTGAAGGTGTTTTTGGTATAACGCCATCTATGGTCATATATATATATATATATATATATATATAAGTGGGTAAATTTGAATTTGAGTTATACTTTTACTATACTCATTTATAATCACATTCATATCGGCTTTTTCAAACCAAATTGTGCAAACGCTTTTTGCGAGTGTTAAATAATAAATGAATACCCTCTGACCCATACAAGATATAGAATTTATGCAGCAATAAAAGGAATCCTTTTATTGCTGCATAAATTCTATATCTTGTATGGGTCAGAGGGTATTCATTTATTATATAACACTCGCAAAAAGCGTTTGCACAATTTGGTTTGAAAAAGCCGATATGAATGTGATTACAATTGTATACAGACGCTATAAAAAATAAATGCTGATTTATATATACTCATTTAGTAATACAATTGCAAGTTTTCAAAAATATAGATTACATGAAGTTCATATTGTTTAATTTTTTATTTGAAAAAAATGTTCTCTATATTGCTTTGTGGTGAGACTTTTGTATTCTAAACCTAAATGTTTTAGCATTAATTCACAATTGAAAAAAGTAAAGACAATAACAACAACAACAACCACAACAACAAAAACAGTTCTACTATTAAAAGGTTGAAATGTGTTAACATTAATACATTAACTTTATTAATACATGTCTTACTAAACTTATAATTATTAAGGTAGAACGTTCAGCTAAAATGTCTGTCTTAATATTATCACTTTTTAATAAAACAATGTGCCCTTTGAATAATTCATAGACCAAATTATCTTTCACAAATCTTTGAATATGGTTTCTAAAAATATGTTATAGACAAATGTTTAGATGACCAGACAATAATGTGAATTTTAATAAGTAGACAAATATAAAAAAGAAGAAAGATGTTAAATGATAGCAGCCGTACATAAAGATTGTTGATTTATTATAATCATTTATACTACTTACATGTATATATGAAATATTATAAAAATATGTACAAATGTATATTAATATATAGAAGTGAAAGCAGAAAAATTGAATATATATTTTAGATTTGTCCATGAATATACATATATACTTATCAATATTAGCATTATGCAGATATTTCATATGTATTCCATCAGCTACTATTTAGAAAATAGAAGTCATTTAAGAATGTTACATTTTTAGTAAAATCATATATGCATGATAAAATTAATCTAAAATAACATTAGATTGCTAATATTAATTTAATTTAAATGTATACATTGACAACTTTGAAATATATAGATTTTAAAAATAAAATGTGTAAAATTCTCAAAGTTATATATTATATATATATATATATATATATATATATATATATTTTTATATATATATATATATATATATATATATATATATGAAAAAAGATCATATAATAAAACCATTTTATAAATTTGTTAAATATATTTGTAATATATATAAAAATATTAAAACAAAACAATTTTAAAAACTAATACTATATTGTCAAAGTGTTATGATTAAATATGTTGTTTATAAGTGCAAAATTAAAAACCAATAATGTTATGAAATGATAATATATGAAGTCTTGAAGATAATGTAGTTAATTATTGTATTTAAAAATGAATTATAAATTAGATTCTGGTTGACATCTAATTTAATACCTATTAAAATGTTTCATATTTCTTTAATCTTGTGTTTTAATTTATGTGGTTCTTTGTTATTAAATGGTAGATACACAAAAACATATTTTTTTAAATTATTTTTCAATCTTCTTATACAAAGAAGCATTAGCACTTTCCACTTACTTTTATTGATATGATTGTTGGCAATGCATCAAGGTTCACTTTATGCAAGGAAACAAATATATAAGGTCCCATGGTAGGAAAATATGGGGGAAACAAATTTCTAGAATCATAAAGATAAAAAAATTACTTTAGGGTATTTAATTTTGTTTTAATGCCTTAAATGAGTTGACTGTGTTATAAGTTGCTTACAATGGTACTTCCTGTTAACATTAAAGTTTTGTTGCAATAAAAAAATACATATTTTAAATACCACAATGTGCACTAGTTTTTTTTTGAAGTTATTGAAAGAAAATAAAATTACTTTCATTTTTTTTTTAGAGAAAATAATTAGAAATTATAAAATTATTGACTTTTGTCATATCTAAATAATAATTTCCAAATTTGGTAACTTATCCAATATATATATATATATATATATATATATATATAATTTAATTATATATACTATATATATATATATATAGTAATTTAATTCCCAAATTTAATAATAGTATTACATATTTCGTTAGCATTATCACTAACAGTTACTTAGGAAAGATCTTTAAATAAAAAGTAATTAAAAATACATTTATATTTAAGCATGACACAATAGTGACTCACAAATTTTGCTATTATAAGATAGAAAGTGACATATATTAAGATTTAGATAATATTTTTTAAAAATTTCATTATAAAAAGGCAAAAAATATATATTTATTAACATATTAAATTCATATATATAATTACATATCGATACTCTACCATTCTAAATATTAATGAGAAAAAATAATCATACAAAGTTTAAATATAAAATTTTAATAATATTTATTATAATGATTATAATTTTGATATAAAAAGTATTAAAATTTTTATTTGAATTCTATATGAGTATTTTTTTATATTAATATTTATATATTGGTGCAAATTGATAACATAGCACACATCATAGAATATATGTACATATATAGTTAATGTTTAGAGGGAAACATACAAATAGATAAAATTTAAAGATATAATTATTTAAAATAAAGTCTGGACTAGCAGAAATATTGATTATGTAATAATATTTTTTAATATTTTTGAAGTGTCATAAATTATTTGATATTATATAAAAAGTCATTATTTAATACAAATATTTTATTTGATTTATTTATAATTTTGAAAAAATCCAAATTTTTGACATAACAAATAAATCTATTTGTCAAAATAAAGTTATTTTTTTTATAATGCACATTAATTCTTAAGTTAATTTTATAATTTGATTTTTTTAAAGGATTCAATAGAATTTTTTAATAATTAATCTTACTTATTTGATTTTGATAAATAAAAACAATTGTAATTTTGTTATTAGTTTGTTTTTAATAATCAAGAGAAAAAATACATTAATTTTCCTACTCATAAATTCCAATATAATAAATGGTGGGCTCAATAGACAGAGAAAGTTTTAAAAGAAGATTATTTACTTCTAATTTCCATGATGATCAAGTTTGAACTCTCAAAAAATAAAGTAAAATATTTTTTTTCATAGTTTTGCAATCCAATATGTGTGAAGTAGATACTACTGCTGAAGTTTTGAAATTATAGCAACTGAAATGATATGAGAACTGTACATCTTTTATCCAAGGCAGTTCAGGACAATTCATACTAGATATTTATACAAAAAATAGCCTAAATTTGAAAACTTCCATTTACATGCTGAACAATGATATACATATGTAGAAGTACAGATGATAATACATTTATTGTCATATATTTGTAAACAGAAACAATACATAACACTATCTGAAACACAGATGGAGGAAATTAATTAGTGATTAACATATAACCAATAAAACAATTCTGCTTAATAGGGTAGTGGTGGCTATGGTTATTAAAGAACCAAAGACACCAAAATATATGGGTACTGAACTGGATTCAGACCCATAGGACTATATAAGCTAATGGGCTGGGATTGAAAACATTAAGGTGTTTTCATTTTAAGACTCATAGTTTTGTAGTTAAATGAAGATAAAAGAGTGGTTGCTGGAGGGTTCCATTAGATCCTAAGATCTAGATGCACTGCTCTCAGATACAAGGCTCCTCATTGATGAAGGCCATAAGCCAGAAACTAGTCTAGGGATATTGGATGAGTAGGCACTAGATGGAGATTTTATGCACAAGCCTTCTGGCATCTATTCATTACTCTAGCTTGCTGTGTGTGTTGCAATATATATGGTGAGTTTTTCCTGATTAACATATATATTGAAATGATATATTTTGACTCCTTACCATTTTATCTCAACTTTGATTAGTGCTGGATTTACATCCAATTAAAATAACTTAATAAGAGTACTGTCATTTTAATGTATATATATATATATATATATATATATATATATATATATATATATATATATATATATATATATATATATATATATATATATATATATATGAACAACTGATGTTGTTATCAAATTATATCAAATATTATGGTGGATTAATTTTGTTTGCCATTAAAATATTCATATTATAGATTTATTAATATAAAGTCAATTTATTAATTTGCTTCATTATAAATTTGTATGTTGATGTATAATCCACCTTATATAGCAATACATATATAGGATGGAATGATTTAGTTTCATTAAAAGTTTTAGCTATTATCAATTGAAAGTAAAAATAGTTGTAAACAAAATTTGCATTAAGCCACTGCATCTGTAGTAAAATCAATATAAATGTAGACAATTTTATACTTAATTTGTTTATAACAAAACTGTTATACAGTAAAATCACTGGATTTACACTATTGAAATCCCTGGGGGGATTTTGAATGCTTTGGAAAATTAAATAAAAGTTTTAAATCAATTTGTAAAATCTGGAATTTTATTGTAATTCTTAACACTAATGGGTTCTCAGGCAAAAAAAAAATTCTTAACAAGTAAGTGCTTGGGAGAAATATACCATATTTTGAGAAGGAAAAGACACACCAAAATTGTAAGAGTGATTGCTACTATACTCCACACTGCTTGAAATGTAAAGGTTTCGCTAAGGAAGGCAGAGTTTTGCTGTTTCATCATGGAGAATGGTGAAATTTACTGCCATCCTATGCGCCCAACAACCAGAGCACCAAAGAGATGGAATTCTCCTTCAACAGCCTACTGCCAGATGAAAAAGAAGATACCATGAATCTGCCCAAGATAAACTCCCATCACACACATGAAGCAATATGCCAACATAGTCCAGCTAATATGAAGAACCTGTAATATAAACCCAAATTCAAAGAGCTCTGTATCAATTAATATTTAATTTCCAAAATTCTCAATCTAATGCTAGCTAAATGTAACTCAAAGAAACCTTTGAAAGTTTAAATTAATATTACTTTAAACTCTGTATAAATTGATTAACTTTAAAATTTCTGTAACTTGCATACATATATTTAAAAGGCTATTCTGTTTAAAGCAAATTAATGTCTTATATACATTTTATTTATGACTGTGATTATGCCTATCCTTCTCTATAATTATTTTAATTATTTATTATAAGCCAATGCTTCGAAACCGTGAGCCATTAAATTTAGTAGATTTTAGAATAGATATAAATTATCTTCACATTATTTTCTTAATGTTGCTAATTACACACTGTTTTGAAATTCTATAATAATAATAATAATAATAATAATAATGAATTGCTCTGCACTCCTTGTTATTAATTATTTGTTTGATATAAATGCAAAATGTGCTTCGCAGCTAAATTAGATTTATAATTTTAATTAATGTATAATAAGTGTTATACTAGCCTTGGAAACAGAAAATTTATTTATTTGTTAATTTATTAAGAAACCCTTTTGAATATACTTTTCTCTCCTTAATGATTATTAATATAATGTGTAGATTGAAACATTTTAACAAGATCAATGATGTAATTACTCCCTTAAGTAACTTATATATAATCCTAGTTAAGAATTGGCTCCTATTGGCAAAACTGATAAGGGCTACTGCTTAAAGCACAGTTAATATTAAACATATATGTGAGATCCTTATTGCTTGGTCGATAAGATTTTATTAAATACAAATTCATTAATGTTTTGCTACATCCTTAAAAAATGAAATCTCAGTAAGCCCATCCCATTGTCTTATGTCAGAGACATGCAACAGTAAGTCCTAAAGATTAATGCAGACAAGCAATTAAGTCATCCCCATTCTCAAACTATAAATGTTCACATCACAAGCAGCAGACTGTTCAGTCCCAGGGTACTGACATTGGTTGCAAGAATTCTTGACCAATAATCTATCCACAGAGCAACTTTATTATTAATATTTGCCAATGGTATAGTGTATGTTGGAGATCTAGAGAAGCCAATACTACCTTCTGATAAATTAAGATTCAGCTTTAATCTGAAACCTTCTCTTGATTCTTGGATACAATCTATAACCAAGTGAGCTGTTTTATGTGCTCACATTAGATAAATATATGTATTGTATAACCTTATGATGATTGATCTATCAAGGCTAGTAGAATTAATTATGAAATAACAACCACTACTTTAAATATAGGATTTGGCATTTTTCCTATAGGCATAAATTAAGTGTTCACACATGTACACACAGACATGTTGATTTTAAATGTCAAGATGAGATTGGTATGATAAATGTCTTATCCATTGTAACACCTGTATGCATTTACCATACCTTTGAATTTATATTCTCTTGTTTGTTTATCTTGTCTTATTAATTAAAAAATGTATGTTTAATTTACTTGGGTTTTTGATGTATTTCTCATAGTCTAATTCTAATCCAATTCAATCTTCGGTATTATATTATACGTGAGTGATATATGCATTAAGGTTAAATTATAAATAATAACCCCATCACCACACTATTCGTTTCTTATTATTCTGTTGTCAATTTATGTTGACTGAATCCTGAGTTTCATGTCTCTCCCTGTTCTATGCCAGCTGTAAAAAATGGAAACTGGGTGTAACCTCAGATATGACATTTTTAAGGTGATGAGTCACAGCATACTGGTAAATAAGTTGAAGCTTTATTATATTTCAGAGTTTACCACCCTACCCTGGTCTGCATTGGACTGTTTACCTGGATTTTGGATTTTGTTGCATGAATGTACAAATCTTGAATGTTACAATATGAAAACTTTTTTAGTGACATGGAAATCTTTAGGTAAAAATGCAAATAAATCATTGTATTTATGCTCTCTTAAATCACATCTGTGCAGGCACCCATTGCCATATTTCACTAATATTTTTTTTTATTTTGAACATTAAATGTGTGTATATTAATTAAAGACATCTAAATCTTGTTGTTATAATTAAATGGACATCAAGGTACAAAATATTTTAGTTCTGCCTCCATGTGTCAATAGATTTAGTCATTTGCAATATATTTCAAGATCATTTTTAAATCTTCTTCAATAAAAATATTGGAATAACTAAAAATGTTTTTTCTTGTAATAGTTATTAAGATTAATAGTTATTATTCCACAATAATTGTGTAATAGTTGTTAAAAATCAAAAACAATTACACTTTTATTTTATATAGAAGTTAATTATAGCATTATGAAAACATAGAAAACCACAGCCATTACAATTACCATGTCTTATAATAATGATTTCTGAACATCATTAGCAGTGTTATGTTAGGATCTCTTGAAAAATTATAAAGCAATTTTAACATATTAAAGCAGAACTTTGTAGTTTTATCAAGGATTTAAATTTATTCAAACACATTTTGAAAATAAATTTCATTCAAGCAAGATTTAGTTAATTTTTCCAGGTCACTCTTCTTCTACTGAATGTTTTATGATGAAAACATCATTTGATCTCATTATTAACTCAGTTTTTTAATACTTTCAATGTTTAAATATAATTTGTTATATTTGTTTTTCATTATTCTGATATAGAATAAGAGATTATTATTAAAATCTAAAGAAAAAAAAAGATTACAAAAAGTGTCCCCAGAGAGAATAATGGATATTTTGCAGCATAGGAGATTTTATTTTTTTAATATTTATATAAATTTGCAGTCAATTTTATATTTATTTATAGTGTGTTAAAGTAGAGGTAATTGATATATAATATTACAATATCATTTATTTAATTATTACATATATATTCTTGCAACATATTTTTATTGTATTATGCAGATACAGTATAATACTATGCAGATTGATATTATATCACTTAATACTTTAAATATTTGTCATAGAAAGAATCTATTAGAGAAAAAAATGAATTTGTTATATATATTTATATTGTAACAGCATGCATTTCTGTCAAGTTGATGATCTATATACTTTTTATTTTAAACAAAAATAAAAAGATATCCAAGAAAAGTTAAGATTATGAATGTATAAATGATAAATCAACATTTTATAATGAATAATTAATAACTAATTGATCAAAATTAATAGTTATTTTATCTGTTCTCTAAATGTTTATCTTTTAATATTATAGTTGCAGTGGCCTATGATAAGTCATAAATTATTTAAAGACTTGTTGGAATTATTAAAATTAGTTGATTATATGTGGCACAATTTATAAATGATCATCTATATGATTTTTTGTAAAAAGTTTAAAATGAAATAAGATTAATTTATCATCAATAGATTTTCAATAAATTGAACAAAAAATAAATTATTGAAAAAAAAAATGTGCCAGTATAGAACAAAAAATGGCATAACTATATGGACAAAATATAGAATAATAAAAGCTTTAATAGAAAGTTGATAAAATAAGAATGCATCACTAAGGTGGACATTTTTGAATGTATCACTAAGGTGGACATTTGTAGAATTGTATCCAGTAATCCTCTGTAGGGCAATATTTCATAACCGAGTCCACCATTCACATTGAAAAAGTATGTGTTCAGTGGACTTGTCAAATCTTCTACAAAGGGTACATATGGTATCAATGTTGTGTCCTCTCTGGTTACAAAGAAATGTCTCAGTAGGCAAGGCTCCAAATTTGACCTTGACCAAAAAATCTACAAACTTTAGTTCCAATTTTGGGAACTTGGTCAGCCTTATGAGGTGAGAGATTCCAACTACTAGAAGATTCTCTGTACTAGATTTACCAGAGTAAACTAATTGATAAATACTCCAGTAGGATATTTTTTCATCAAACATGAAGCTACAGCTTTTGATGCTATTGAAGACAATAGTTAATTGTTGTTGCATCCAGTTGTTTCTTTTATGAGGAGGTAGGTGATCAGTGGGGATTATTTTTTCTAAGGGTATGTATGGGACTTTCTATGTTTACATTGTCTTTGAAAATTTTAACAGGGACATTGTAAATCCTCTGTATCAAAAAATTTTTAATCAAGTGCAGTCATAATCTGTTGAGATGTCTTGGGTTTTACAAAATATTAAGATTTATTGCCAGTGTCTTCCCTCCCTAGCACAGCTTTTTGCATAGAGATTCAACCTTGCAGATGAAGCAAATTGTTGGTGAAAAACCAGGTAGATAATAAGTAATTTTTGATAAAATCACAGTATTGAGTAGTGTAATATTTTCAAACAGGGAAAGGTAAATTTTAGATAGTGAATTAATAAAGTTTTCAGTTTTTAAAATTAATGAATTTTTAAGTTTTTTTCTCATGCCTGCTTAAAAAGAAGCAACACTAAAACCAAGAAATTTCTGTGGGGGAGCTTTTAGTCTACCAGATATTTTCTGACTTCACTCCATTAATTTTCAGGCCAAATTTACATGCAAACTGGTCTAGGAGTTCCTCAAGTCTAGTGAACTCATCATGAGATGAGAGAAACACAACCACATCATCTATATAGAAAAAGTGATGTATGTTCTCTCTCAGTAGGGGAATGTAAATCCCTGGAAGGATGGACTCAATGCACTACAGCAATGGGTTCACATAGACTCTGAAGAGTAGTGCGGAATTTTTTTTATAAATTTGATGATAATAAATGCAAAATCCCAAAAACAACATCAAATGTTTTCTTGATTTAGGAACAGGAAATTTTGGGATAGCTGCTATATTATCTGGGTGAGGTTTTACTCCTTCATCATTGACCAAATGGCTAAGAAAAATGATCTCACAGGAAGCTATAGTACATGTTTCCAAATTTATTTTGATATTGTTTATGGAACACTCACAAAGAAACAGACTGTGATGATGCATATGATCTTATATATCTTTGAAAGTGATGACAATATCATCAATTTACATAATTAACAGATCTCTCAGTTCTTTTGAAAGAACCATACTCATACATCTGATAAGGATAGCTCCACTGTTTATTCAACTAAAGGGCATCCTTTGTAAAACATAAGATTGGCCCTGATAATGGAATGCTGTATATTTTTGATCACTATTATGAAGTGGAATTTGACAATAACTAGCTGGTAGGTCAAATGTTGAAAATATGCTTCTCCCTATGAACTTTATTAGTAGCTCTTGCACAGATAATAGAATGTATACTCAGGAATATTAGGGTCATTAGGTTTATGGGCATTCAAGCAAGCCCAAATCGACCCATCCTTTTTCCTTAAGTACTACATGTGGATTAATGTAAGATGAGAAGTTTGGCCCAATTATCTGCCATTCTACCATTTTTTTCAATCTGTTGCCAAACCTCTGCCTTGTATTGATGTGATATTAGATAAGTTCACTGCAAGAAGGTTCTATTATCTTTTAATCTGATTCTATAAACACATCCCTTTAAGATGCTTGGTATTTTAGAGAAAATATATCTATACTGAAATAACAATTGGTAAAATGGTTCATAATACTCTGTGCTTATGATACATGAAGTATCCAATGTAACTTTAATATTTACATCAAATGTAATCTCCTGTATATTCTCTAATTGATTTGTTTGATTAATAAAATTGACTGTAAAAGGACAAATTTTATCTTGACATCCAAAAGTTGTATTTTTATTATTAAGAGTCATGAAGTCAGATCCAATTATGGCTTCATGAATCAAACCTAGCATTATTAGAAAGACATGCTCAAATTAAGAAGAACTTATTTTTAAAATGACAAAAACTTGTTTATTAAACAGCTTTGTTTTTTTACCATTCGCCAGCATTACATGAATAACCTTAATTGGGAAGATTGGGATTGTTTGATCAACTTTGCTCATTTTCAAGTAAATTTCCTGATATAATATAGATGCTTGACTGCCTGAATCTAACTAATTCATAATCAATCAAAACAGCATTAAATATTGATTGGAAACTAGATATTTAGCTGATCTTAGTTGGAAACTAAATCTTTCAGAAAAGAATTTTTATATGAATGTAAATACAATGAATGTAAAAGTAAAGCTTATCTGTAATGTAAAATAGTCTTTATTATCCACTGAAAGAGTTGTCATATGCTTACAGATTCTGAACTTATGGTTTATATTTACCTTTTTCCATAAATGTGATTATTATGCTCAAAAATGTGGAATTTGAATTTTTAAATAAATCATTTGGCATATATTATTAAAATACAAATTATATTGTAAACAAAGGAAAAAATATTACTTTTATATTTAGGCTAATATTAGAAATGTTTTATTTATAAATTTTAAATATTCTAAAGATCAATTAAGGTAATAATGAGATTATAATTCTTAACTACATGAAAAGCATCATTGAAAAATATCTTCTTGAAATGGAAAATGCAATAAAAAGTTTGCTGAATTGTTTTCAAATGACAAAATATATCTGATTTTAGTTTGTAGAAAAAATTAGAAAAATATGTGATCCTATAATGGATGATGATGATAAACATAAAATAAATGCATATGAAGAATGTTTATTTTTAGTTTTTTAAGTAAATAGTGTTTTAAATTAAATTTATTTATATATTCTAATATGTATATTAAATTTGAATATTAATAAATGTTAATTTATTTTTAATTTGCATTCAGATTTTATCATAAAGCCATAATCCGGAGAAGCTCAAAATTTATTTACATTTGAAAAAGTTATTGTTAAAATTTCACTGATTCAAATTAAATTGAGTTTTAAGAATCAGTAGTGAATTTAATCACTTTTTTTTATTGAAATAAAAATTAACATAAAATTAATAAACGAAAACTGATTTTTTTTTCTTAATATTTATCCATATTACATTTTTCATTGCTTTGTTTGCTGAAAGAAATAAAGTATAACAAAATTATAAAACACAAACAAAATTATAATCATTTAGGTTAAATTTAATACAGATTCTGTTTACTCAAAATTGCATCATCTAACTTTTCTATGACAAGTTTGTACTCAAATAATAACTGTTTGAATGTTGAATATGTATAAGAATATTGTTTATTTAAATTATGATCGTCTTTTTTAAGATGATGATAGTAGTAGATCCGGCTTTTTTTTGTATTCCAGATTAACTGGAATTTTTGCATTATTTTCTTATTTTATAACTGTTATATTTTATTCATTATACTCTATAGATAGACCACTAATAATGCAAATTTATTTTATTCAAAACTTTCTATTATCTAAACAAAATTTCACAAATGACCTTTTACCCTTTTATAATAAATAAATTATTTTGTGCATACATTTACAAATAAAAATATGGATAATACCTATAAATTATTAAGCCTAATTGCAATGAATTACTTTTTTCTATACTAGTAGAGTTAGGGTTTGCAATTATATAACGAAGTAAAAGATATTTTTATAATCAATAAAATTCGTAAAAATAAAACCTCAAATTAATAATGTTCTTTAGTCTGCTGTAATTGTAACTTATTTTTCAATTTGATCTGGATTTTTTTGACGTCATACCATTAGACAGTAACTCGGTAAACCATTCAATATTGTTATCATAATAGTAAGAAAAACAAATGTACAAATACACAGAAAACTTTCATCATATAATAAGCTAGGTGAATAATAATGTCTCATTATTTCTTCATGGATAAGAAAAGCGGAGGAGGGTTGAAAAGCCTTTTTTTTTAACCTATTTCATTTTTTTATACTTCGTAATTTCAAAAATTTGAAAAGCCTTTGCTTTTCATCTTACTTAATTTTTTTTACGTTTAAAATCACAGGAACATTTATCTATGTCATACTAACTAAATACAGTATAGTAGCATCTTAAATATGCAAAACTTCATTAAAGTGTATAATGTAAATTGATATGCTAGTATATATTGTGTTAAAATGCTGCCAAAATTAACAGTCAATGATAATTATTGAGCATTATTTTTAGTTTAAAAGAGTTGATG
Organism: Epiperipatus broadwayi; assembly: GCA_028023455.1. Lineage (NCBI taxonomy): Eukaryota > Metazoa > Onychophora > Udeonychophora > Euonychophora > Peripatidae > Epiperipatus > Epiperipatus broadwayi. Next base: position 60,139 of record JAQFVV010001361.1, on the reverse strand, counting down.
GCATAGTTGCTGTCCCTATCATATGGTAAAGAACACTTAATAAATATTCATATTGCTGCTCTCTCAAGTAAATTAATATGTATTGTAACTCATAGAGGATAATAACAGTATAAAAAACACTGCTCCATAAAGTACAAGCTAAATTTGTATAGTGATATAGCTAAGCTAAAAATGACAAAGCTAAGTTCAGTGGATTTATAACACATGCCACAATAAAAATTTATATAGGGGAAGCATTATAATAAAATATAATAAAAATATAAAGCAATACTATTAATAAACCAAGAGGAGGGGGAATCTCAACTCACTCTAACAAAAGTAAAATAATCTTAATACTGTGAATATATGACATTGTGGTTACATTTATATTTCTTTATTCTACAAAGATTCAATACAACTATCATTTTTAATCCATCTTCTAAAACCTTTTAAGCTTGTCATTGATTTGATTAGATAAAACAGTATTTAATTCTTATTAAATTTAAAATATTTTTTTAAAATCTATGCCATTTAAAATTTATCTTTTGAATGTAAAATTCAAATATCAAAATAAATTTAATAATATGGTTCATGAAATTAAATTAGAGTATCTCATAATTGTATGATCTCATAAATTGTTTGGACTGATTAGATTTATTCAATATTGAAGGAAATCTAATTAATAAAATAAATAAGACATACACTTGCCCTAAGCTAATGGCTTACTATAATTATGACAATAACTTTAAATATACTAAAGTATGAACTCTTAATTTGGAATAAAATAAAGAATAATCTAGTATTACACTTAGATATTAAGAATGTGAAAGGAATTTTGTAGTCATCCTAAACAATCTACAATAAATCTACTTAAACACCTTTTAAATATGAACTAGGTTCTTATGAAATTACATTTAATCATGAAATAATAAATATCATTTTCAAATATGAAAATAGTTTAAAATAAAAATGCACAATGATGTGAAATAGGCAAATTCAATTAAAGTGATCCAAAATGACACATTCAATTATAATTCTTCATTAAGCAAAATATATATTTCTTCCAAGTTATACTAATACTTAAATAATTCAACAAAGTGTCTCTTATTAATTTGAATATCATCTTTTTTTTACAAATAAACTTAAAATAATTGTATAATATATAAGCATTTACTTTTTATTCAATATGTGGAATAATTTCTACTTGATAAATGGAATTATATGAAGAAACAACTATGAGGAATTTTTTAAATAATAACAAATATTTGTTTACAGAAAACAAAAACAAATTTACAATTAATCTATATTGGATGTTCACATAGACAGAGTCTTCACCATTTTACTTCTTCAATATTTAACAGAAGAATCAAAATAAAATTTACATAATATTTTATTAAAAATAAATTCGATTGCATTAAGCAAAATAATCCATAATATTAAAGTAACTTTCTTTCTATTGTTCAACTAGTCAAAAGTTTTCATTTATCAATTCATTCATTCAAACAATGTTAATAACCTTCATAGAAAAAGTGTCCATTTTATGAATATTTAGCATACTCAGTGATAATAATAATAATAATAATAATAATAATAATAATAATAATAATAATAATAACAACAACAACAACAACAACAATAATAATAATAATAATAATAATAATAATAATAATAATAATAATAATAATAATAATAATAATAATAATAATAATAATAATAATAATAATAATAATAATAATAATAATAATAATAATAATAATAATAATAATAATAATAATAATAATAATAATAATAATAATAATAATAATAATAATAATAATAATAATAATAATAATAATAATAATAGTAGTAGTAGTAGTAGTAGTAGTTACCAATCTCATGATGAAGAAATTATAAAACAGATGTATATTGTCTATTTATGCATAAAATAAACTTTTAAATTTTAAAATTAATCATTCATAATACTTCGTTCTGATAATTAGCAAAGTTCAAATACATTTTTACATTGTCATATTCACATTTAAGCCAACCAAGAATTCTATAGAAGTAAAGTAAATTTCTTAATACCTTGATAAAACCACTAAAAATGCCAAATAAAGCAATGGTAAAAATATATCACATGCTTTATTAAACATGCTTTAAATGAAAAATAAAATTCATCTTCAAATGCAAGACAAAGTGAAAAGGTGGTGGCATAGCTCAGAAGACACACCTCCTTGAGGGCTAATAAAGAAGCTAGGACTTTGTCACTAGCCAAGAAAATTAATGAGAATGTGCATCACGGACAAAATACTAAATAGAAATTGCCTTAAAATAGAGAAAGCCTAAATTGTAGTCCCTAAAATATATGTTATTAGTATACAAATTCTAGCAAAACAATAACTAATAAAAAAGAGATAAACGCTATCATCCCTGTTAAAAATATGCTTGCAAAATAATGATGAAGACTAACATTACCACCATTAAATATATTGGCATATAAAAACACTCCTAATATATAGTATGAATAACTCTAATATCTCTAAAAAAAATACAACAGCTATCAAATATGAAATGTGATAAATAATTCTTAATGCCAGAAATGGTTCAATCTTAAAATAAATCATAGAAATATACTTCTCGATATTCAGCTTATAGCATAACAACATACCTTCATAAATAAATTATTCATATTTAAAAAGGGAGACATATACTATTTTTAAAATATGTAAATATTATAAAGTACTATTCTGAGAACTTTAACCTCTACTATTTTAAAATATATTATATAATTTGAAAATAATATGAACTTATATAAAATATAATATGAAAAATTATATTACAAATAAATTCAATCTTTTATCATCAAATAAATAAATTAAATAATATCCTTCTGTTTTCTTCTTGAATTATTCTTCATTAAATTTAAATATGAAGAAGAATGTTGGCAACATCTTGTGGACAACAAATATATTCATTATATAAAATCTTTAATATATTTATGCAATGTCAAATGCATTTCATTTGATTATCATATAGTAAATTTTAAATAGTTCTGTTAACAAGTATAGGATACATTTATAGCCATTCATTAAATATATTCCTTGATTTAAATTATAATAAATGTTTATAATAATGTAGTAAATATATCTTAAGTTCTTGAACTCAGGTTTTAAATTAATTCATTATACAAATTATTCAAATTTTTAATAGTAATGTGAATATTATATAATAAAGTACTACTGATAAATAACATTTACTAACATAGTTAAATATTTATTAAAAAATATTTAATTCCAATATCATATCTAGGATCTCAGCAGTTTTGCAGTAATGGACAGAGGAAACAAATAACTTTCAAGTTTTAAATATTATTATAGGCATTTATAAATATTTAAAATACAAAAAATAAATAAATAATAAGTTCATTAAATGTAATGTCATTTTGCAGGTAAATTTATATTTCTAAAATTTTATCTTGTGAAATATTTTTAAATTTCACATATTGTTTATTAATCTTTCACTGTAGACCAATTGTCATTATTACCGTGCCTGGAGAAAATGGAAATAGTCACAATAAGCAAAGTCTTTATACTCTTTTTGCAATAATAATGTACTGCCTTTTACTATAATATAGTATAAAGTATTTTATTAATGCATAAAATTTTTATTAGTCTATCATTTTATTTTGTAGATTTAAATCATTGATAAACATCTGAAAATATATTTGTACATCAATCTACAGTTCTTATCTTAAATTTTTAAACTATTTACTCAGGTAAATGATTTTAGTATGGTTTGACATAAATGGATATTTAAAGAAAATATCAAGAATTTATTATTTTTTTTTGTAATATGCTTACCAATATAATAATTAAATATTTCATGGCAATTCTATTTATAACACAGATGTTCAGTTGGAATTCAAAATAGGCAATTGTTATTAAATCATAATAATTGCAATAACTTTTAAAGTTTTTCAACACAGTAAATTTAAAAGATAATATTCTAAAGATTATCATTACTGAAGCTGGCAGGTATAGACATTTCAGTTCCTTTAATATTTCCATCCAGACAATTGTGTCAAGATAGTTTTAAATTACCCTATCACACTGAGCTTAAAATAATAAAAAAATAATAAAAATTGTACTTTTTGAAAATTTAAAGTGCAATTACTACAAATTAAACAATTGAAGTGAAGTGAGACAAGTGTATAATGATTCCTAATTGACCTTCTGAGTGTGTCAGGTGTTCATCTCACATTTGTACTATTGTTCATGTGACCATTTTACCAGACTGATTATTAACCTTTTACACCACAACCTCTTCTCTGATTAATGTGAATCCTTGACCTATTTATCACTAGTGAAGGTTGTTAATCATATATTATCTACTCAATGTTCAATTTTAAAATAAATCAATTTTTCTAGATACTTGAAATTTATTAAAAATAATCTCTGGTTGTAAATAAAAATCACTAATTAAAAATTATACTAATATATTATATATATATATATATATATATATATTACATAATTAAAGTATATAATATATATTTAATAAAACAAATATCAATACAATTAAATACCTTTATTTATTACTATTTTAAATTTAGACAATTCTCAGAATAAGTTTTAAATTGTTTTTAAGAATATTTTTAAATAAGCAATATTAAATAAGTATAATATTTATTAATTTATACAACATTCATTTATTCATTGCTTTGAAATTTTAATTTTAATTATTAACTTTATTCAATTATTTTCTAATTAAATTGGCCTAAAATAGTTAACTAGAATATGATATGCTAACATTAAAATGAATTAAAATATTATAGCTTTAGTTTTGGACATCACCTAACCAAAAATAGGATTTGAATCTAGTTTATGAACTTTTAAAATTAATACAAACTGTTGAAAACATTTTAACAGTTAGATTCTTACTAAATTAGCTTTATTAACTTAAAATTGTCCTGTTTTACAAACAAAATTACAAGCTGTTTAAATAATTAAAGACTTTGGCATCTTAAATATTTATTTAAGTTAAAACTCTTATCCTTTAGACTAATTCATTATGCAGCTATATAGCAGATAAAATAATATAGCAGCTCTTATATGAAAATTATGGCTTTGTAGCATATTAGCAACAATTTCTTCACAACAAAATTAAGCTATATATATATATATATATATATATATATATATATATATATATATATATATATATATATATATATATATATATATATATATATATATATATTTATATATATAATCTAGATGTCTTAACACAAAAATTTGACTTAATATTCAACATCTGCCAAATCTAAAAGTTACAATATATAGTGCAATATTTTTAAAAACGTGGGAATGTCTGCTGTATATTCTTTTAGAAAAATCACAGTCAGATCTTATTTCAACAATAACATCATTAAAATTTATAAATTTATATATATTTTTTTCTGGAGGGTAACATATAACTTATAAATGAAATAATCTAATGCCAGTTACTCTATTTGTCATATAATGGAAATAAACTTTTTCATATATTTAATATTTAAATACAAGTATATTGTCTGTCCTGAATTTAATTTAATTAGAAGGGATTTGACCTCAGGCTTTACAGATCCCTATATTTATCCACTCCATTTTACACCAGTAGACATGGCCACATATATATTTACATATATTGGAGATCTTTTATCTTTTTCACATGTGTGGTCAAAGATGTAGGGAGCTTGAAAACTGTTAAAATTCCTATTCTATATATGTATTATTGAAGAATATAAGAGAATATATATATGCTCTTCTCAAGTATATATATATATATATATATATATATATATATATATATTGGCTTTTTACCTCTGAGTTTAAGATCAAGAAACACCATGGTCTTTCTTCTCAGTGCCTGATAAGGCAGAATGAATGTTTGTGTAAATGATAAAGATTTTTTCCAATTATACAATTATGACAGACAAAAATAAAGCATGGCCCTTAATCCCAGGAGGCTGTAATGTCACCAACCAAGGCAGCGGTTGGTGGCCGAAGGTGGAGGGTGCTAAGAATATCCTGGAGGTGGACCCAGGCTGCCATTTGATGACGACATTTTATTTAGGTACTTACAACTGCAGATCACTTTCAAGTGAAGGAAGATTGCAAGAATTAGAAGAAGAACTCTCTTATATTAAATGGGATATTATTGGACTTTGTGAAGTTAGAAGAAAAGGTGAAGAGACAATTGATTTAAAAAGTGGACATATGCTCTATTATAAAGGCACAAATATTGGAAATACAAGTGGAGTAGGATTCATTATAAATAAAAAGTGGAAGAACAATATTGTGGAGATTGATGGTGTATCAGACAGAGTGGCAAGATTAATTATACAACTTAATAGCAGATATCAAATGCAGATAATTCAGGTTTATGCCCCAACAAGTTCTCACAGTGATGAAGTAGTAGAAGATTTTTATATGGATGTACAAAAGGCTTTTGATCAGAGTAAACAACATTTTAAAATTGTTATGGGAGATTTTAATGCTAGAATTAGTACACAAATGAAAGATGAAAGTGTTGTAGGTAATTTTGGTTATGGTAATAGAAATGAGAGAGGACATAGACTTGTGGAGTTTGCAGAGAAGGAAAAACTTTATATTATGAATTCTTTTTTTGAGAAAAATGTTAGAAGGAAATGGACATGGAAGCATCCAAATGAAGGTACAGCAGAATCGGATTATATTTTGACTAACAGGAAATACATATTTCAAGATTGTAATGTTCTTAATAAATTTAACACAGGAAGTGATCATCGATTAGTAAGGGATAAGATACATGTTAATGTAAAACTAGAGAGACAAAAATTATTAAGAAAAACTATATTTACAGTTGATATTCCTAATCTTCAGAAACATTCTAATGAATTTAAATTAGAACTTACAAATCGGTTTCAAGTATTAGTAGATTTTGAACATGATTCAGATTTGAATGAAATTAATATGAAAATAACTGATACACTTTTAAAAACTGCAACAAAGATAGCTGGTAGAAAAAAGCAGCAATTGACTAATAAAATTCCTACTGAGATTAGAGAACTTATGAAGAAAAGAAGGAATATGAAGATATGCAAGAATGATGCATTAAAAAGAATTGAATATCTCGAATTGTGTAAAATGGTGTGGAAAAGAGTTGAAAATGATATAAGAAAGTATAACTGTAAACTAGCAAGAAAAGCTGTAGAAGAAAATAAAAGTCTTAAGAATGTAAAACAACATTTTGGTATTGGTAGGAAATTTATATCTGCAATAAGGAAAAAAGATGGAATTATTACTAAAAAGAGGGATGACATTATGAAATTGGAAGAACATTTTTATCAAGAATTATATAGTAATAAAGAACAAGTACCTCCTATATCTATTACATCTTCCGAATAGCCCAGAATTTTAAATGAAGAAGTGAGAAATGCAATTAAATGTATGAAAAAAGGAAAGGCTCCAGGTAATGATGGAATTATAATTGATATATTAAAAGAAGCAGGTGAAGAAACAGAAAAAATATTAGCAAAGTTATATACCAAATGTCTAAATGATAAAGATGTACCGGATGATTGGAAGAATGCAGTAATAATATTAATATTTAAAAAAGGTGATAAAGAAGATATTAGAAATTACAGACCTATCAGCCTTTTATCAGTTTTATATAAAATTTTTACCAAGATAATTACAACTCGTCTACAGAGAACCTTGGATTTTCACCAACCAAGAGAACAAGCTGGATTTAAAAGTGGTTTTATTACAGTAGATCATATTCAAGTATTGAGAGAAGTTATAGAAAGGACAAAGGAATATAAGTTGTCATTATGTTTTGGATTTGTAGATTATGAAAAGGCATTTGATTCTATAAACATTTCTTCAGTGATTAAAGCATTGGATCATCAAGGTATAGATCCAGGATATTGTCATATTTTAAAGAATATTTATAAAAATGCAACAGCAACAATTAGATTACATAATGATACAGGGAAAGTCAACATTGAGAAAGATTTAAGACAAGGTGACTCCATATCTCCAAAACTTTTTACAGCAGTGCTGCAAGAAGTATTTTGTGGATTAAAATGGGAAACTAAAGGAGTGAAAGTAAATGGAGATTATTTAAGTCATTGAGATTTCGCAGTTGATGTAGTTGTTTTTGCAAATAATGCTTCCGAGTTGCAGGAAATGTTGCAGAAGTTATCAGATGAAAGTAGGAAAGTAGGCCTAAAGATAAATGTTAAAAAGACTAAAGTAATGTTTAATCGATTTGCTCAAAATATGAAAATAAAGATTGATTATGATGAATTAGAAGAAGTTAAGAGTTACAAATACCTTGGTCAGATTATTAATACAGATGGAAACATAATAGAGGAAATTAATCATAGAATTAAACTTGGTTGGAGTGCTTTTGGTAGAAATAACTTGATATTAAAAGGAAATATGCCTATGTGTTTGAAAAGAAAGGTTTTTAACAAATGTGTTTTACCAGTTCTTACTTATGGATCTGAGATTTGGACACTTAATAGAAGATCAATACAGAGACTTCAGACCACTCAAAGAAGTATGGAGAGATGTATGTTGGGAGTAACAAGAAGAGATCGAAAACGCAATGTATGGGTAAGAGAACAAACAGGTGTTACTGACCTCATGGAAAAAATTAAAAGATTGAAGTGGAGTTGGGCTGGACATATTGCTAAAAAAGATGATAATAAATGGACAATTGAAATTTTAAACTGGATTCCAAGAGATTGTAAAAGACCCAGAAGGAGACCACATGTAAGATGGATGGATGAAATAAGAAAATGTGTAGGGGTGATGTGGAGAAGAGAAGCTAAATATCGGAGAAAATGGATTAAACTTGGAGAGACCTTCATCCTGCAGTGGATTGATAATGGTTGATAATGATATATATATATATATATTTACATATATATATATATATATATATATATATATATATATATATATATATATATATATATATAATTAAGTTCCAACTTATAACCTCCTAAACATTCACAGTAAAATCTAGTAATCAATATTTCTCACTGATGTCAAGGCAACCTTCACACCTTTTAATAGCAAGAATGGAAATCCATTCTTACTAATGGTCCATTGAATATATATGGACACTTAAAGCTTGCAACTTGACTACAGAGCATGAACTATTGATATAATGAAATTTAAATAAACCTCTTTAAACACACACACACATATATATATATATATAGTCTAAAATTATCATATCACATATGATTATTTATGATTATTTGCATATATATATATAATTAAGAGGAGAAAACCAATCTCTCTCAGTTAACAAAGGTTTAATATTAATACGAATCTATTAATACTTAGAATTTTTGATATATGTAAATTTCTCTTTGTCAACATTGATGAAAGAATATTCAGAGAAAAATTATTATATTAGCTAGCTGGAATATAGAATTTAATAGTTATTAGGATTAAAAATGAACTATACAAGGATGGATATAATTAATTAAAGTGAAAGGATTTGACCTTTAGAAAACTAGTTTGCTCAGTCTATTAATAAATAGCATTCTAAGTGTTGAACAAAAAGATTCAAGAATAAAATGCTATTTATCCATAGCTCGGGAAAGACTGATGTTATCTTCTTAATTATATATACAGTAACCTATGCTATTTTTTGTCTACAGATATTAAATTTTAGTTAATAATTAAAAATAAGGTTATTAAAAGACAGATTCAACCTCCATTTTTATGTAGTTGATTATTAATTTAATAATTTGAGCATTAAAATAATAAAAAAAAAAATGTTTTTGTAAGACACCGATGTCATTTATATTGATCATAAACTTTATTGAAAAGTGAAATTAGGTGTTAAAAGTATTCAACATATTCATTTTCTGGAAGAAAGTTTCTGTGAATTCTCAACATATTTTACTGCCTTAAAAGCTTAAAATTGATATTACAGGACTCCTAAGTCTAGAATAGGCTATGTTAAATGTTATCAAGTCAGTATTAAACTTTTAAACTATAGAGAAAACATTTTTTTAAAACATACGACCATTTGTTTTATATAGCACAACAAGAAAATAGCTGTCACTATAGATGTTAGCCATACATGTTATAATTAATTTTTTTTACATTTTTAAGCAACATTTTTTTCATGTTGCAGGTTATTTTTTTTTACATATTTTAAGATAACAAATACCATGTCAAATCATAATGTTTTTTGAACTGTATTTTTGTCAAATACATATGATAACCATTTTTATAATTATCAGTAATAGTTATGATTTTACTAAACTCTGTCTCCAATCCTCATCAGTTAAACCTTAAAATAATTATATTGTTTACATTTTTATCATGATTATTTACAAGTTTTAGAACTGATTATTATATTTAACATAGATACATGGTGAGTTGCATTTAACTTATTTGACTTCAAAAATGAAAATATTTATAGTTTAATTTGAAAAACTATGTTAGATTTATCAGATATTTGACAAACATACTAAATTGAAAACAATAATAATTAATATTCATTGGTTTGATTGTACAACCCAATAGTATTTGTTACTAAATAATCCATTGTGCAAATAGTAAATTTGTGGATGTCACATAAATGTGTGTTGCCTAACTAACTGAGATTAATAATCCATAATCAGTAGTGAAAAAATAGCCAGTTAATATAAGTAAAATGTATTAATGGAAATTAATTTATAAAATAGGCAAGTAATACAAGAGCATTATATTTTATATTAAACCAAATGTATGCATTATTTAAAAAGTCACATATCATATTCATTAACACAAACATGTTTATATACCTGTCTAGAGTTTGAAATTAGATTGGTAATTGAAAGTTTTTCAGGAAATTTGCAATTTTATAAAGCTTATAATTTTTTAGGCAATATTATTTAACTAAGCTAGTTATCTAATTATAAGGCTACAAGTTATTATCTAATAATACTCAGCCAAAAGAAATACATGATTAAAAAAAGCCTTAAACATTCTTCAAGTAATTGACTAGTATGTAAGTATCATTTACTTTTATAGTTTGTCTTGACACAATATTTTTTGTCTTTTGTGGATCATTTGGAAATGGTTTATTTTTTATATTAATTTCATGCTTGTATTGCTAATAAATTAAGTTAGAGTATAAAGTCAGTCTATCTTTTATAAAACTATCCACATATCTTTTCTTAAATGATTGATTTAGTGAATCCATTTTCAAAAGTCCAAATCTATCTTCTTTCTTAAGGTCATTTTTTTATTTATCTGTGTCTTATCTAAATGAACTTCCAATGTGTTCAACATATTTTATATTTAGTTCTTATTTCTATTTACAGCTTATCTGTGAAGTTAATTACTTCATTTGTCCATGCTATAGCAAGTTTTCATTCATGATCATTCACTTTCAAATGAGTGTAGTCATTCAATTAAAAAATAAAAAAAAATAGAGATTAGTTCTATAGTGACTGTAAACATTGTCAATTTCAAATAAGTCCATGTGGAGTAATATTTTTCATCTATTGATTTGACATTTTATTATATTGCCATTTAACTTTTTGTGTAGCAAATACTTTTTCTAATTTTTTTTCACCTCCCCCCCCCCGCAGTTTGCCTAATTGCTAATTGCAGCAGCTCCAATTGACAAAATAGCTGAAAGTACTTAAATAATCATTCGTACATTTTTTGCAAATAATTGATTGTTTAAAATTGCTTATACATTATTATGCGTTTTTATCCCATAAAAAATATTCATCTTATAATCATAAGGAAAACTTTTATATTATGAGCATGTTCGATTACAAACGATTTTTATAACACGAATTAAATTTCTGTTTCTAAAAGTTTAATTATTTCTAATCTAAGACATTTAATATTTTGTCATTAGGTACAAAATCTAATTTCTTCTAAATATACAATGAATTTTGTGGATTTCCCCCTAAAAAATTAATCTTTGAACCCTGATTTACATAAATAAACTATTGCATACTGATTTTATCTCAAACTCTGGCATATAATGCAATGAAAATTTACAACATTCAATAAATACATTGACAAAATTAGTCTCCTCTTTAGTTACACAACAAATACTATCAATAATTATTTATATAATTTTGGATTGTTCTTTCAATGAGTGCATTTATAACAGTGTTGCTAAAAACTATTCCTTTAGTTATTGCTGCTGCTAATGATGATTTCTTTGCTATTATTTCCAATAAAATAACAAATATAATATGAAAATCCTCTTCAAAAGAAGCAATCTAATCATATAATTGCTTAAAGATATTTAATGAATTATAAATTAACAGGCTAAAAATTTATAAACCCTTGAATATTTTTGTGCACAGGTTATGTGGATAAAAAATTAAAATAAAACTTATTTTTTAGTAGCTTGTTAGCATATCTGATGGAAATGTTCAGTTAAATTTGATATTCTTTTTATGATATAAACAAGTTTATATCATGATGGGCTGTAGACAACTTAACTAGCTATAAGATCTATTTCCAGAGAAACATACAAAATACTCAGCAATTCTTGTAGTTGGGGAGCCTAATAAATAATGTTTTCTTTTTTTTTTATTGAAAAGATTTTGATTGTGGTTTGAAAAAATGATTTATATTTTATCTTAATATTTAAAATAGAGAAATACTATTTTAGTCTAAAAAATTTTATTTTTATGTTAAAACATTATAAAATATTTTTAACTACTGTGCTAAGTGATAATTTTTCCAATGTACTTAAATAAAAACACTCAAGTCATAAATATCGTAAATGGACATATTTGGCTTTACTTGTAATAAGGTGATAATTGAATTGGTAAGCCATCTAAAGTGTTGTTTATTTCAATAAAAAATGTTAAAAAGTAATGCAAAAGTATTTCTTTAATCTTTTTTTCTCTATGACAAAATACTTTATCCAAGCCAATCTAAATTTATTTTAAAAAAACTGTTTTAGTTCAAATTTATGTGGTAGAAGTGAAAGCGTAGGTGACCATTTTTTTTAAATGTAGAAATAAATGTTTAGTGTATGGCATGTGAGCTGCAATTATATGAAAATAGTAAAAAGTCATTCAGTATTAATCATTTCACTGGTGAAGCAGTCATATTAAATATTTTAAAAATTATGTTAAGCCACAAATTTTACCATAACTTAAGTTTGTAATACTCAAAAATGACATAATATATATTGTTTGAAATATAAAACACCAAATAATATAATTAAGCTGAAAAAATATAATTATTGATATTTAAAGTAATAAAAAAAATGAATGTTAATATTTTTAAAAATTATTTTCAGATTATTTCATAAATTCAAAATTATCATGCACACTACTTAAAATTATATTTTTGTTAGTAGATTAGTTGGATTCATCATAAAATTTCTAAAAAAATGTATATAATAACATTTACCTAAGGTAATCCATCACTTGAAAACTTCATAGAATAAAGTCATTAGTACCTTGCATTGCTTCTAGTAACCATTCAAAATGTATTTCATACAAGGGTTTGCAATGAATATGTCATCCCTAATAACATCTTTTATAACAAGTAGTTACTATTGATCAATAATTAGTATAATTTGAATATTATAATAAAGAACTTCAGTAATGTTTGTACTTTATTAAAAATTACTCCTAAAATAGTCACTATATGCAAAATAAAATAATAAAATAAAATAAAAAGTGAATAAAATATTAAATTCATTTTAGAGTTAAGTTTGAGGTACATAAGTTAATAATTTAGACTCAGTGTGATATACTATTATTTGTCCTATCTTTATAGGTTTTGAGAGCAAAATATTGCTTCATGCTAATATGACCATAAATTTAGTAATAGCTTTATCAACTGCCACCTTTCTTTTCATTTGAGATGCAGCTCTGAAATTTACATTGCAGTAGTGTATAATCAACCTTAGTTTATATACTGTCAAAATCTTTACTTTTGTGTATTTTTATTATTATTAAAATGCAGACAAAACATTATAAAAAAATCTAAATTGGGTCATAATATTTGCAAAATATGTTTATCTTTGTCTCATACCACCTAATTCAAATATTGGACCCTAACTCACATCATACCAAAAAATTCAGGTAATTCACAATATAAATTTACACAATCATAAGCTATTTTTTTGATCAGTGTATATGTTCGTTTCAATAATAATTTTTTCATACATTTTTATCAAATATAGATTCAAATAATAATTAAAAAATATATAAAAATAAAATAATAATTAAAAATGTATAAAAATAAATACTTACCATTGACTCACAATAATGGTCATTCTTCTAAATACATCGGTAAAAAGTTGTATTTTTTCCAATGTAATTTTCAGGGTAAATATTATTCCATTAACAATGAGAAAACTGAGAAAGATAAAAAAATTCAATTTACTTGATCAAAAAAATTATCATAAAAATTTTAATTTTTGTCCTAAAAAAATAAAACTTGCCTTTTCTGAAACTAAAAAAAAACACAATGTAAACAAAGATCTAAAAAGTGCATGTATAGACTGTATAGATTTTCATTAATTTTAAGCTGAAACTGGATGTTTATAATTTGAAAATTCATACCTGTGTTATGTGGGCATATAAACTATGGCAAATATCATTCCAGATATATCTACTGAGAAAATGTAAAAAAGATGTCTAATTATCAGATTAATGAAGAGACAAGAAGGAAGTGTATTTTTTTTTTATTTTACTCCCAACTAATAACAACTAAATACCTATTTGCCTTCTATTAACTGAATTCGCTATCTCAAAATTTTTAATTCACTGAAAATGTAAATGATTCACTGGAATTTTGTATCCAGATGTAGAAAAGATAGATTCTTGACATTACTATATTTAATTATTTGCTATATCAGACATGTAAACTAATAATCAGAGATACTATTAATATGTATATGTAATAAAATACAAATATAATAAAATATGCAACAATACTTAATTGATTTATATGATTTTCTGATTTAGTTTTTTTAAGTATACACTCATTAATATATTCATAATCATAGATGATATAGTTTTAGCTCTCATGTAATTGTTGTCACATAAAAAAACAATGTTTTTTTAATAGAATGTTTTAGCAATGATAATGCTTATCATTGAAGTATTTTAAACAAAAGTTAAATTATAACACAATATAAATTAGGTTCCACCAAATATATATTATTTAAAAGTAATTTAATTAGCAACAACTATCTCCATACATAGTGCAACATGTCTAGTGCTCACTCATGCAATATCCTTAAACTAGTTATGGTTGTGATCAGTGATGAATCATGTGAGAACATTGCACATAGATCTTCAGATCTAATGTATTCTTCCAGAAACTATTTTTCTATTCAACAGTAAACAAAAAACACAATAATGTTTTCAATCCAAGCTGTTTCCTTATATTTTGGCATCTTTGGTGTTTTTATAGCCATAGTCACATCACAAGACCACCATTTCTTATTGTAGTACAAGTTGTTCAGCAAGTTTCACTATACAATTGTTCCACCTAGTGCAAACTTTGTTAATCAATATATGCCAGAAAGTTTGTGTATGTAAATTCCTATCTAGTGTCTATTCATAATATCTCCAGACTTGTTTCTAGCTTATGGTTGTTATCCGTGAAGAACCTTGGATTAAATGACAATACACCTAGACTTTCATATCTAATACATTTATCTATCAATTACCTTTTACCAATTTAGTTATCTATAAAACAATAAGTCCAAACTTACACACAGTAATGTTTCAGTTCATGCCTATTAGCATACATAACTCAATTCAGTATCTATATATTTTGGAGTCATTGTTTTTAAAACCATAGTCATCGGGATCCTACGGCTATAATTGATATTAAACCATTTCAATATCACAAGACCACCATTTCTTATTCTTGTGAATGCTAATAATATAATAGTATTTCACTTTATAGAAGTGTGACTTAATGTATATCAATAGTTGACAAAAGCTTTGTGCATTTAAATCCTTATTTTGTATCTTTTTATCCAGTAACTCCAGACAAGTTTCTAGCTTATGCCTATTTTTATATTAAACTGATCTCAGATCTATATGACTATACATGCAAATTAGCTTGTATTGAAAGCATTAGTATAAATTTATTAAATGCACATTGATTACGTTAGTAATATTTACTGAGGTTATAGCCTCAGTAAAGCATTATTGTATTTTTATTTTGAATTCATTGTCTTATAGTTGACTAAGTAAATAAAAGTTAGTTTCTGGAGAGATACATTAGATCAAAATTATTGATACACTGCTTTCAGATCAACAATTTCTCATTTATGACATACATAAGCTAAAACTAGTCTGGGGATGTTGAACCAGTAGGTACTAGATATAAATAAAATGCACACACTTTCTAATATATATTGATTATTATAGCATGCATTGGATGACACTATTACATGGAGAGAGTTGCTACTATTTTAATGGCTTATGCAAGCATAATAAACTTGTAATGTGATGTTTAATGGTTTAATAATCAATACTAGCTAAATGATACTGGTAATTATGGTTATAAAAACAAATCTTCAAAAATATATAGATACATAACTGGGTTTGGGTATATAACTATATAGAAAAATTATCTTGGATACTGAAAACATTATTGAGTATTCAATTTGTTTATATTTTTGTAAAATTAACTAAATAGATAAAAGCTAGTTTCAGAGGGAAGCATTAAATCCAAATTTTTAGATGAAATGCATTCAAATCCAAAGTTCGTTTCTGAGGACAATCCTAAGCTAGATCAGTCTGGGGATATTGCATTTGACAAGGCCTTCTGGCATCTATTGATTACTATAGCTTGTATTAGATGACATTATTGAATGAAAACTTTTGTTACTATTTAAATGGCTTATGCAAATGTAAAAAAAAAATTGGTCATGGATTTTGCCTTTAAATAATTAGTTTATGGATGTATCTGAAATTTTTTTTCAGAATATAAATTATTAACTAAGCTAAGTAACCTGTGATATTATTTCCTAAATTAATTATTGTGCTGATTGCTTTAATTATTTGAAAAATCCATGCAAAGTGGCCATAAAGTACATACAATCAATGTAACATTCTTCAATCCTTACTTATCCCCACCTTTTCCTTATACTTTTAAATGTAATTTACATACTAATTTAATAAACAAGTAAAACGTGTGTACAAATATAAAAGGAGTTAGTTAATATTGAAAAAAATTAAATTCATATAACACTAAGACTTTAAACTTTAAAATCTGCCTAGCTGAAAATTATTATTCACCAATTGTTAAGATTGTATAGACCTTAATATTGCCCACATAATAGTAAGAAATCAATAAAAAATATTCCATAACATATCAATTAAAAAAGCCCTGTATTCAAATTTTGCAACTAAACAGCAAATTTTCAGGCTGGGTCTGAATTTATTTATATAATTCCATGTGATTGATATTAAAATTATTTTAAAAATTATAGAAGATGAAAATATTCCTATTCATTAATGTTTTAAAAAATACTAATAAAGTACGTGGCAAATAAAAAAAAATACTCGAATGATTCTATTTCATGGGTGTTCTATCTATAAGCAGATTATCTACCTTGAACTCCAGAATTTATTTTACTTCTGAATTAAGCTTTGCAAGGCATTATTATTACTTGATAAAAATTAATGTAGTTGATATATTAAATGCTATGCTGTATTTATTTTTACTATATATTTTTTAAAAATCATTTTGAATGCTAGATTAAATTTTTAAGAACAAAAGCAAACATTGTGTCGTAATGTCTAAAATAGACGATTTTTAATTACTTTATAAATTATTGCAGTGATTTACAGTTCCAATTCTTAAACTAATGCGATAGTACTGAAACTCCGGCGAACTATATATAAAGAAACTGTCAGAAAAACTAAAATGCAAAACGAGCCCATATACACTTTATCTTTGATCGTATATAAGCACACCACTTACTGCCATACTTACACACAGAAGGTATTTTATGTATAATAACATTAAAATTGTGAAATCACTATAAAATAATCAGAGGAAAAGACTGGTCTTATATTTGACAAACTCTTAATAATAAATTAATCTTCAGTTAGTGGATAAAATAATCTATATGAAATTTCGTGGAGGTATGGAAAAAACACAGCTAGCTATATTTATTTAGTGAATTCAATAAAAATAACATAAATTATTCATGTTACGTAAATTTCTTTTGCCTTTATTTTTATCGTTATATCTTTTGAATGATTTTTTTTTTTTTTGCTATAAACATTTTTTTGTTAATTATTTTTACATTTATTAATTAAACTTTTTTTTTAAAGGTGAAAGCTTAGATTCTGAACCTTTAATAGAATTACATTTAATGCACGTCTAAATGTGTAAATGATAATAATTAGTGACGTTGGTTTTTTTTTTTTACTTTATTTAACTTCATTTATAGTTAAATTGTATTTGTAATGCATCAAGTGTGTTGACTAGAAAAGTGTAATAAAATAAAATAATTGATGAATTCTTACTGAGTTAATCTAATGCATGAGATTTTGGATTGGAACTTGCACTCATATAAAAATCGATGATTCATTCACTTTAAAATAGATCATTTATTGACTGATAATTTAAATTATGCAACGATGGATGTTTGCATATATATATTGAACTGAAAATTAAACTTGAATAGAATGTTTTTGGTAGATATAATTAATGTAAAAGAAATATATCTAATTGTTTTTTAAATGTTTAATCAGAACTTACTAATGGGCTGCGATTTCAACATATTTAATAAAATATAAATATAGACATTACAATTTACATTGTGAAATAAATGGTTGAAAGCAAAATCTATGCGTGAAAACAAGTTGGCATGAATGACATCATTGAAAGAATTAAAGAAGGTTGAAAAAAAGAAGAGTTAGGAAGGTCTCTAAATATGGCAATAAGTGTACAATTAAAGTCATAGAAAAAATAATTTGCAATAGTTTGGGATTAAAGTTCCTACTAATAATGATAAGAAGTAAAACTTCATTTTAAGAGATTTCAATGTAGTGTAGCAAAGAGAGAGAGAGAGAGAGAGAGAGAGAGAGAGAGAGAGAGAGAGAGAGAGAGAGAGATTGTATTAAATTAAATAAAATGAATGAATATTTTGTGAAAGTCAGAGGAAAAAAGAGGGTTTTATTACAACATAAAGTATTCATTCCTAGAACTGTGCATTTCGAAACAGAACCTTGCATTTAAGAATTAAATAATTTTAAAATATTAAGACATTAGTCATGCATATGTATGTATGTGTGGGGGGGTGTACATAGAATATTCACCATTTACTGATTTAAAAATATAATGTTTAAGAATAAAAATAAATATTTTAATTTACAGGAACATTTTTATGGTTTAAAAAAGGGCATTTAGAAAAACTAAATAAATTTGGAACAATGAATGCTAGATAAATTAATTAGGTAAATTAAAAAATAGTAAGAAACTCTAAAAAAAAATATATCTAAGATAATGTTAATTTGGAAACACACACACACACACACACACACACATATATATATATATATATATATATATTATTAGAAATTTTTTTCTTGGAAAAATCTATTGTATTTTTTTATAATTTTAATTAATTTTGAAATAATTGCTCAACAATGTGTAGAATGTGTCGGGGAATGTGTTTAAAAAGAACCAATTATAGTACCAGGAGGGTATTTCAGAACAAATAAATGTGTCTTTGAAGTACAAAATCCAATGATAGGCTAGTCAGCACTAAAATTTCTTTTTTATGTTGACTGATATTTTCCTATAGAATGCCTCTGAAATGCTTTGTTTTATTTATCGGACCATTAAATGCCTAGTCCTTAATTAAACTTAATACTACTGTAATTGCTTAAAAAATTTCTAAATAAAAAGAAAAGTAATCTTATAAATTTTATTTATGGAAAGTTCAAGAAAAAATAAGTTGAAGCCAAATAAATCTGCTTTAATTTAAAATTGTAACTGAATGGAAAATCATATCAGAATCTTTCATCAGTATGTAAGCCATTTGCAATTTAAAAAAAAAAAAAAACATTGATCGAAAGTGCATTTAGATTATAGATAATTGTTTTTGGTTTATAAATCTACTATATAAATTTTAATTGGCCTATTCATTCAGTGTACTGAATAGTTTTTATATAAGTCAATAGACAGATTTGAACTATAATATCAAGTCTATGAAAAACTTTGAAAATTCCATCATTGTTTTTTTTCAGTAAAATGGATGATTGAATAATCAGAAGGGTGAGAAGATTGAAACCTGACCATTAACATTTAAGAAATTTTTATCTTAATAAAAGCTGAGCATTGATTGTATACATGTGTGGGAGATTATGATTTGATCCATTCATGAAATATTTATATTGGGAATTATCTTTTTTTTTTTGCATGTATGTGGACAAATGTGTCAATAGTTTGAGATAGAGTGGTACTAAGTTCAAACATTCTATATATAAATTTTAGTATTTTTTTATATATTTATGACATGGTTTATATAATCTACAGCTAGTCTTTTATTTACCTACATTCTACTTTTGCTAAGTTTGCTATTTTGTACAAATGTCAACAGAAAAAGATGTAGCATTTTATGAAACTTTTTATTATGAAAAGAAAAACAAAAGTATAATTCAACTATCTTTTGATGAACTTATAAAGAAAACACTAGATATTAATCAATAAAATATTATTTATGTATATGCTAATAAAAGCTTCATTAACAATAAATATTTTAAAAACATTTTCAATGTATTTTCTTTATTATGCTCTACATTTGCACCTTCAGGAACTAATTAGATACAAAAGTTAAGAAACACTTTTTATAACTTTTGGATAATGAATTAATAGTTTTTTTATTTATATGTATTTAATCTGTCACAAATAACATTTTAAATATTAGCCTTAGATAATGAACTTTTTTATATATTTTTATTGATAATTAAAAGTGCTATAAATAGGAAATTAAACATGATATCTCTTTTAATGAAAGGACTAAAACCTTGCATCATAAAATCTAAATTATTCTATTTTAAGGTATACTAATAACTACATAAATTTATAATAAAATAAAGAAGTGAATATTGGAGTTTAAATGGTGAGTTCATGACTATTATTAAATTTTATAAGTAATTTGTAATTTATACTGATGTTGAATCAGAAATAAGCTCATATATCATATTATTTTCACTATGACCAATATTAATGTCAGAAGTGAATATATTAAGTAATTAAAAGTTTAAAATAAGAATTTTGCTAATAAATATGTTATACATTAGTATGTTAAGATTATATATACAGATATGGCATTCCTGTAAAAGTTTAAAGTAATGATACATATGTCCATTGCTTACTTTATGTTGCAGAAGAAGCCTGAATTATGATGATTGACCACGATGTATTTTCTATGTATATAATGATTATTTTTCCAGATTTAATTATTTATGCACACATATGGATCTTTTATTGAGTTAATAGGAGATATATGGTTTCTTATTACTGTATAGTCCAAATCACATCCACTTGCTTACATTATTTTGATGTTGACAAGTTATTAGAACATATTGTTCTATGCTTATGTTGTTTTTATCTCATTGTAAGTATTCAATGGAATTACTTATGAATATTGAATTATATTATGTGTTAATGATAAATGTTAATGTATACATAACATGTATAATGTATTTAAATATTAGCATGCATGATTCACATCTCTATGCATATTAGATTTTTGATTTCAATCACTAAAAAGTATTGTAGAGGATTAAGAAATTAATAAGAAATACTTCTTGTTGTAATCAACAAGAATATATATATATATATATATATATATATATATATATATATATATATATATATATATATATATATATATATATATATATATATATATATAATGTACATATACATACAGTATTCAATTATTTAAAAAAAAAAAAAAATTTTTTTTTATTCTTTTATACATACAGAGATTTATATGTATAGATTTATTATTATGAATAAGCAGTTCTTTTTGTGATTTATTATATAATATTTTTTATTATTAAATAATATGTGTTAAATTTATTTAACTTTCATTTTGTTAAAAGAGAGTAAATCAGAAAGGTGTAAAATTGTTAGATTAGGAGATAAAAATTGTACACGTGTGAAACAATGAATAGATCTGTACAAACACAAAGATGCTTTTACACTTATTTCTGATGGCTATAGATGGCCAGCTTTTTTGTTATCTGTATCTTACAATTATTTTTACAAAAGAGGTGCTTTGATGTAGATAACGATCAATTATAAGTCGTCATTGATTGTGACCGTCAAACTTGTGAAGCTTTGATTTTTTTTTTTAAGATAAAGATTTCCAGATGTTTTTCGCGATATAAACGATTAAAACAATTTTTTTAGGCAGTTAATCATTAATTTTTTTAAAGAAGAGTCAGTCTTAAATTTTTTTAAAGAGATGATCAGTCAGTTATAAATTTTTTTAGAGAGATGAGCAGTCAGTCATAAATTTTTTTAGAGAGATGATCAGGCAGTTAATCATAAATTTTTTAGAGAGATGATCAGTCAGTCATTAATTTTTTTAAAGAGATGATCAGTTAAATTATTATTATTATTTTGAGACTCAACTCAGTTGGTCCTTCCTTGTTATTATTCTTAAGCAGAAATGTAAGCGGGGAATTTTTTTTTAAAAAAGAGAGTGAACGCTTTAATTTTTTTTTCCTCTCACTCCTTGAAAGTTAAAAAAAAAAGAGCAAATGGAATGTGCGTTTACATAAAGCAATTACCAGCAATATTAAAGAAGAGGAGAGAAATGGAACAAGATTGAATTTATTATAAGTTAGTAATAATTATAAAAATGATATTAACATATTTGGTTATGCATAAGACTATGCCTCTGCATTGCTAAACCATTTTTTCTGCTTCCTGATTAATACAGAATGAGTCAAAATCGCTGATCTGTCTATGAAATCATGTATCCAGTAATAACCAACAAAATGATAAATTTTGAAGCCAACCACGCAAGCTATATGGAATGCTTTGTTCCTAGTTCATGTCTTATTAAAAGCTCACTGCCTTCGAACCAATGGAGAAGGGGAAATAGGAGGAAAAGAAAATTTAAAACAGCTATGTAGAACCAAGTTTGAAGCCATAAATCAAATTTTTGTTGATTTACCTCAATCATCTAAAGTGTCGACAGCAATTATTTTTTTTAAAGGAGAGAGACAAGCAAATCCACAGGTACCTACTTATTCAAAGTACTTATAATAACTTTTTTTTTAAATGGTAGAAGGACGCCAATCAACAGTGAATAATAATGGAATTGAAGAAACAAGAAAGTCAATTGATTCAGCATTATCTTAAAAGTATCTGCAATAACTTTCTTTTTTTTGTTGTTGTTGTTGTTGGTGAGCAAAGAAAAGCAGTCTAAAATTCAAATTCAGGACATTAATAAGGAGTAAAAAGTAGACGGGTAAATATGAACTTTCTTTAACCGATTTTATTCTTTTACTTATTAAAAGTAAACCTTAATTTACTGGTCAAAGCAATTTTCTTTTTTGATACAGAAACATTAAAGACTTGTTTATCTATAGTTATTTGCAATATCTCACAACATAGCACAAACATAGTTTAAATCTTTAAACTTAAATTTTTCATTATTTTTTTTATTATATATTGTAATGTTGAAATGTTTTTTTTTAATTGTTCTTCAGTTGTTAATGATAATGAGCAACCTATAGATATATGCATTTATAATGTTTTTTATTTTTATTTTATCTTGTTGCATATTAAAAAATTAATATATGTATTTTATTTTCTTTCGCTATAAGGTTGCAAAAGAGAAAA
Organism: Epiperipatus broadwayi; assembly: GCA_028023455.1. Classification (NCBI taxonomy): domain Eukaryota; kingdom Metazoa; phylum Onychophora; class Udeonychophora; order Euonychophora; family Peripatidae; genus Epiperipatus; species Epiperipatus broadwayi. The sequence goes on along the minus strand of JAQFVV010001361.1, from coordinate 36,299 downwards.
GATATTTTTATATATGTAATTTATGGGTATACATTTTAAACATATATGTTAACATTACCGAATGCGTGAATGTGTAACTGTTTATCCAAACACATCAAAGAATAGGTTATATATGATTAGTTTAAAATGGTAAATTAAAAAGTAGGGCATTACATTTGAATGGAAATGAAATGACATATACAAGTTACACCTGAAATTTATTTTATGATATGATAAGTAAGAAAAATTCTTAAATAAGCATTTATAGAATATGTATTTTTTTTTAATATTGATTTAAGTCAGCTTATTTTGAGATATCAAGAAAAGTGACAAACCCATATATTAAGTTTATTTGCTTATACTTATGTGAATTTTTATATTAATCAGCCATTTATTTAATTGTCGATTTGACTTTAAAGAAGGAAAGAAAGAGTAGTAGTGTTAATAAAACATAATTATATATCTTAATTGGTTTCCGAGTTATTATTAAGAATATTGTGTTGTTTTTTTTTTGTCTTAATTCTATCATTTTAATTCAGCATCATTGCTTGCAGTTATTAAATATTACCATTCGTATATATTGAGCAATCACTTGCAAATATTAAGCGTCCGAAAATAATAGGTAAACTAGAATGTTGATATTTAAGTATTTAAGGATTATGCTTGAGAATAACCAAATTTTGATAATTATAGTTCAACATAGAAAGCTAAAATTGTGTTGTGTCCATGAATTTAGATCATCCTCATCAAAGATGGATATCATGTTATTAGTTAAAAATGTTTTAAATAATACTATATAAAAGTTATGATCGCCATCAATCATCATTATTAAATTATAGTCATTAAATTTAATGTTTAGCGTAATGAATATATTTTAGTAAATAGGGGTTTATAGAAAATTGAATATTGTACAAAGAGATTCATGATGATCAATCATCACCATTAGTATTATTAAATCCCAGTATGAAATATGATAATTTTAATAGATGCCTATAAGTTTATAAAGATGAATTTATTGTTGAGAGTTTATTGATAAGCCATGGCTGGTATCATCATCACCATTATAATCATTATTATGATATCACTATTATAATGATTATTGTGATATTATTATCATCATCATCATTATTACCTTTATTGTGATAAATAATTTAGTTAAATGGCCATCAATATCAATAATGGTCTTCACATGCTTGTTTGGAAGCCATTAATAGGATTATATATGTCTGTTCATCAATATACGCTAATGAGCTAGCAATGTCTATAAGAATCTTTGATCTGTAGTATAAACATTGGTAATATTGGGATCCTGTAATTTTATCAATATAGATAAAATGTAAAAATGTCATTTTTGTTCAATAGTCATCCAAGTCATGTGTAATAAATATGTACTGAATGAGTTTGAACTCAAGTACACTATAAATCATACTTATCTAGATTGAAAACAATCTAGTGGCGCTCATGGGAAAACACATGTACTTAGCTAAACTGAATAAAGAGTGATATCATCCCTTTCCAACTTCATAATATTAGTTTTATAAAATATATTTTTATAAGTTGTCATGAATAGCACCCGTGTGTGCATATGACCATGAATGGTCTTATATATTTGGAAAGAAGGATAGGAAGGATTCTTTGTTAGAAGAACCTTGTATTGGAGATAAGCATAAGGCACTCCAGGAATCTCACAGTGGGTACTTTTATTCAGTTGCTATATTTAATAGTATTTCATTAGATGACAATGGCCAGTCTGTTTTATTGTTCAGATGACTGCCCCAATATATAAATAAATACCAAGAATCTTTAATGCTGATATTTTCAAGTGGCACAGTGATTCTGTAATTTCTTTATCTATGCTATGATGAATTAATATAGTTACAAATGGTAAAGATTGGATAGGCACATATCTAATAATTAATAATTTCCCCTATCTAAATATTTATTATAGTTACAAATACATATCTTTTATATTAATTTAATAATTTCAAATATCTAAATAATACATATTTATATTAATTTATAAAATATTGTTACAAATGACAATTTATAAATAATTGTTACAATATATATATATATAAAGACATATTTTGTGGGTTTATCCATGTTAAAAAATTTAAATATTTATATACTGATGTTTCGACTTGATCACACAAGTCATCCACTGGGTGATAAAGAGTATAAAGATGGTTGTAGAGACAGTACAATCACTGATTTGAAAAAAAAATGTTAAAGTTCCACCAATAGCAAAAATGTTAAATTAAGAATGTTTTTTTTTTTTTAATATTTCCAAGTAGGAGGAAGTTTGCAAGTATCATCTCGCTTATAGATACAATATGGCCTTTTAAGTATCTCAATGGCTTCTCTAATTTTTCACTGATAAAGATTATTACATCTGTATATGATCCTGGTACTAGAAAAAATTAATTTTATGACCTGAATCTATAGTATGTAGTGAGAGTGCAGATAATAATGAGTAACTGTATTATCATGCTCATCTCTCCTAACCCTGATGTGACGATTACTCATACCAATGTAAGAAGCTTTATAATTTTCACATGAGATTTGATAAACACTATGAGATTCAAGAGGGATTGAATTTTTAGGCTTGGTTATTAGATTGCTGATCTTTTGATGAGTAGAAAATGTTGTATCTATATTATAGCATTTTAATATATGTCCAATACTGTCTGTAGTTCATTTTATATATGGACTACAAATCCTAATAGCTGATTTATCATCTTTTTGCTTTCTATTTTGTCCATTTTGGGCTTGAAATAAGGCTTTTTTTATAATTGCAATGAAGACATAGTCTGATGAAAAACTATATTTTCTTGATGTTCTAGTCACCAGAATACCAAATAGTTTATCTTTTTTGATTTACAGAAAGAATACATACACAGATAGATATTTACATTTCCATTCTCATCATCACCCAACTCAGATAGTTTTTGTAGCCAAAACTCTTTTAAATAGAGCAATTAATCATTCAGTTAAGTCACATCTGAAAGAAAAAATAAATCATATTAATAGTGTTTTATTAGCAAATAGTTATAATTATAAATTTATAAAAATAAAACAACAACCTTAATTTCAAGCCCAAAATGTACAAAATAGGAAATAAAAAAATAATAAATCAGTTATTAGAATGTGTTGTCCATATGTAAAAAAACTACAGACAGTATTGGACATATATTAAAATGCTATAATATAGATACAACATTTTCTACTCATCAAAAGATCAGCAATATAATAACCAAGCCTAAGGATTCAATCCCTCTTGAACCTCATGGTGTTTATCAAATCTCATGTGAAAATTGTTAAGCTTTGTAAATAGGTATGAGTAATCATTGCATCAGTGTTAGGGGAAATGATCATGCTAATACAGTTAAACAACACTCATCATCATTATCACTCTAACTCCATACTGTAGATTCAGGTCATATCATTTTTTAATACCAAGAGCATATCCAGATGTGATAATCTCTACCAGTTTTATTGTATTTAAATATGAAGTTTAACAACAATGTTTTGTAGAGATCATTTTCATTTTCTTAGATTACTTTGTATATGAGATAATTAAACTGTATTTTAAACTTTATCATTATGGAATTACATTTTATGTGATATATGTTAATAAAATATTATTCTATTTTTATTAGAAAATTATATTGACTGTATGTAATGGATTATTTAGTGTATGAGATTTGATTGTGGAAATAATTAAAAGAGAGTCTCATATTTGTTCCTCACCTCATCAGCATTAATTAAAAGAGATATATCCAAAGTGATAACAAAAAAATCATTACTAGAACATTTCCCCAAGTATATTTCATATTATTGTACTGGTAGGATATATAAATAGATATGAGTATGTTACATTTTTGAGACATCTCACATTTAATGTGCTAACATAGAAGGGTAACTGAGTGGAAAATGCCTCTACCAACTACTACTTCTTAGGCAAGCCATCAGAATATATATATATATATATATATATATATATATATATTCTATATATATATATATATATATATATATATATATATATATATAATAATAAATCAAAACAAACAAAAAAAATGAATTCAGTAAAGAACGATATGGGGGGGGGGTATATATTAAAATTAAAATGGGTATTAAATATGTTACTAAATCTATGTGTTAAATTAATTTAATAATCATATTATTTATAAAGTGTTAGAAAATTTTAAATTATGTTTTTACAATTATAAGTTATGTAATAATTAACATTATTACATATATTCTAAACAGTTTAATCTTGTCATTGTAAAACAATATACCTTAAGTAATAATAATGAGAAACAAGATCATATGTGTTTAATCTTTCATATAACAAAATTCACTTTCTTATTTTTATAAAAGTATTTTTAAAAATTAAATCATATTTTTTAATACTTTCCTTTTTCAAAATGTGGTGATATTTCCCCCCACCCAGTTGTATTGGTAAGAACTGGGAGGTAGTTTTTTTAATGAAACATTAATAATTTATAGTTAAATTTATTTTTATTACTGAAAATGATTATTTATTGCAATGTAAAAAAAAAAAAAAATATGGCCATTCTAATTTTAGAAAAAAAAATCCATGAAGAAGAAAGTTTTAAATATAAGCTTTTAATTGTTTACAATAATCAGTCTGTGAAAACAATTTCAGTGATATATATTAGCATCTGGTTATTCAGATTAATTGCAGTATATCATGAAATAATGCCTTTTAATTTATAAAAGCATTTTTTATACAATTATGGATACTCTATTATAAAATTATTTTAACATAAATAACACTACAGTAAATATTTTAAAACATTTATAACATTTTTTTTTTTTTTACAAAATACTGAATTACCTAATCATTAACCTTTTTAGTGATTATATATGAATCCTAGTAATTTATATAATCTATAGTTCTTAAATAAATTATGTAAAGAAACAAAACATTTTAGCAGTTACCCTAAATCTAAAAAACAAGATTTAGGTAAATAGGCCAAATATATATATATATATATATATATATATATATATATATATATATAAAAAGATACAGATTGCAATATATATATATATATATATATATATATATATATTGCAATCTGTATCTTTTTCCTTTAATTTAAAAGTCATGTTGTATGTATAGTAACCTAATATTTAACAGAAATATTTTTTTCAATAGTTTAATTTGTTTCATAAATAAACTTTATCACTACTTAATAGTTCTTTGTTTATCTATTTGACAAGCCAATTTATAAGAGTTTTTGTAACTTTTATAACTTTAAAAGTAATCCTAATATCATGTTTATAATGTTTTGACCAAAATAAACTTTTCATAATTTTAAATTCTTAGTTTTAGGGAAATTATTGACCTAAAATGTTAGATAATTTAATTGTAAAATAATAAGATTAAAATCATATGTGTAGTAAAATTAAACAATCAAGTAAAAGTTTAAAATTAAGTCCAAACTCTCAAGACTATGATGTAAATGTTTTAATTACCTGTAAAAATGCCTTATTTAATCTTAACTATAGTCAACATATTTTAATTGAATAATTTCAACTTTAGTTGATTAAAAAAATTAATAATGAAGTTAGCAATCTAATTAAAGTGTATATTAATGTATGTGTTGGTGCATGGATGTAAAACTATAATTTCCTCAAAAACCTTCCTTGTTAAGTTAATGTTAAAATTATTCTTTAACATTTTTATTTTAAAATGACAATTTAAAATATTTTAGAATCTTTCATGTTTTTTTTAAATGTGTTGAAAGGATACTATAAGACAATATTCTATTTAAAATAATATAATTTTTATTATGTAATATTTTATTTTTCATTTATTATAATACATTTAATTTTTTAAAGTTGTAATTATAAATTTATTAATATGTAAGTAATATTTACTGAGGCTATAACCTTGAGAATATGCATGTAAAATTTGTTTTAAAAAAATGTTTATTTAAAAATGTGTAATAAATATTTAATTGTCTAGACATAATTATACTTTTCCAGAAAGCTCTGAAAATATGCAAATTAGTTTATTTTTAGAAATTTTCCTAGGATTCTAATAAGTCTGTGAACTTTAATCAATGGAGGTCAGAGTTCAAATTGAAGTAATTGAAATGTCAATTTCAGCTATCAAAAATGGTCACATGCCTTTTATTATAAATGGAATTGATGAATACACTTACACACTCTTGCTTAATTATCAACTTGTTTTAAATTTTCTGATTTTAACTAAGTTTTAATTGTTTTTAATTGCTTTTATTTATTTTTTAAAGTGAAATAAATGGTTTTCTAAGGTAACTTCATTCAGGTTCAATTTTTAAACAGCTAAACTTTCAGTGCTTAAAAGTTACATTACAAGAAAAAATATTATGAAAAAGTTAACATATTATTTGATGGTAATTGAATTATTTTTATTTCAATTATATGCTTCACTGGATTTCAGAATAAAATATTATTATCTTTATTACATAAGAACTTTCATTGATTATATTAGTCATATTGTAAGTATATGATATTACCAGTTTATTATATGTCAAATTATTAAGATTTATAAAGGATTGAAGCTATTTAATTATTTTTAAGTAATATTTATTTGACAAATGTTTTTCTTAATATTTTTGTGTTTTTAAAATAGGGCTTTTATTGGAGTTTATTTTATTTTCAAATGAAAGATTTTTAATTCCAATTAGTAGAATCTACATTGTAAATAATTAATATTTTATAAATGTCTTACTTAAAGTTAAATATGTTTTAATAAGCAAATAATGAATTTATGAAGCTTATACTACTTGGATTCTTACTGATATTTAAAAAAAAAAAGAATTTTAAACCTTTTTACACCTGTAAAGCAAAAAATAGTTATTATTATAATAACAGTTTTGACTATTTCTCAGTCTTCTTCAGATCTACAAAAATTTAAATATTATAACAATACAACCAAAACTTATATATACATCAATAAATTAACAATCAATTTATATGTATAATAACACTCTTAAACACTATACATCATTTATTACATTATATTACTAAATTACTAAATCATTAACAGCTGTAAAATTTTTAAAATTAATTTTTAATTCTTTAATATTTTATATTCCCTCTTTTATATATTTTGAAATATGCTATTATATATATAAAAATGCAAAACCATAAAACAATACAATACTAGATTAAATTCAAAATTTTACTAAAATCCTTTCACAACCATGGTTTCATCTACTACAAATAGACCTTCTCAAGTGAAAATCAAACTATAAGAAATAACAAATATATACACACAATCAAACCTTCCCATAATTCATTTCAAACTCCACCTTCCCTTAATATCAAAAGAAGTCTTCATAAGATTGATAGCCTCAGAATCAAGAAGATTTAGCATCCAAGTCTCCTTTATTCTTCTTTTTAATTCATTCTTTTCATAAAAAATAACCAAAGCATTGTCAAATAATATTGTATGACCTGTATTCAATTCGTGAATATATAAAGCTGAGTTAAGATACCTATATTTAACTCTACTTATATGAACCTTAATTCTTTCATTAAGACTAAACTTACTCTGGTCTACATAAAACTTACCATACCTATGTTTAACTCTACTTATATGAACCTTAATTCGTTCATTAAGACTAAACTTACTCTGGCTACGTAAAACTTACCACACTGGTAAGTTTTATGTAGGCCAGAGTAAGTTTAGTCTTAATGAAAGAATTAAGGTTCATATAAGTAGAGTTAAACATAGGTATCTTAACTCAGCTTTATATATTCATGAATTAAATACAGGTCATACAATATTATTTGACAATGCTTTGGTTATTTTTTATGAAAAGAATGAATTAAAAAGAAGAATAAAAAAGACTTTGATGCTAAATCTTCTTGATTCTGAGACTATCAATCTTATGAAGACTTCTTTTGATATTAAGGGAAGGTGGAGTTTGAAATGAATTATGGGAAGGTTTGATTGTGTGTATATATTTGTTATTTCTTATGGTTTGATTTTCACTTGAGAAGGTCTATTTGTAGTAGATGAAACAATGGTTGTGAAATTTTTGAATTTAATCTAGTATTGCATTGTTTTATGTTTTTGCATTTTTATTTTTGCTAGTATAGTGTTAAGCAGGTTTGGTTATATATATATATATATATATATATATAACCAAACCTTTAGAGATATCTATATATATATATATATAGATATTTATATATATATATATATATATATATATATATATATATATATATATATATATATATTGTACCCTCACTTCTCGATATATGATATAATTTAAAATAAGACTAGCTCAATTAAATCATTATGCTCAGCTAAAATATGTACAACTATCTTTAATATATTTTTTATAATATTATAACTTATCAGATTAATATAGTTCAATATAATGTACTAATTAAATAAGTATTTAATTAAAATCATGAGACTGTGAAGTGAAGTTACAATTGGTAATTGGACTTACATTGAGTCAATGTCTTTCCAAGACACTGTCTCAATGGCATAAGAATACTATTACTTCTAATTATCTCATTACTAACTCTACAGCACTCTTATGACTTTTATAAATGAACTATCTTTAATAATAATAGATAAATAAATCTCAATCTTTTGTTAAGGAAATATAATTAAACGATCTCAGGTTCTTCTAATTATCTTAAAGTAATAATAATTCATGCAGATAGGAATGATAAGGGATTTAATATCAAACCTAAATACACCTAACTTATTCTAATAACAATAACTAACAATAATAATCTTTAGTGTATAGCTTAATCTTATCTATTTGATTATACCATTAATCATTAAGAAAATAAGTAAATCATATACATGTCTTCATTTCCATATAGTATCTTAATTTTAAAATATACCAAAATCTTATAATTTAACAATCGGTGGCAATAAATAATATTATACTCTTATATTGTGCATTATAATTACTTTGTGACCATTGTAATATTATATGTTAATGTCAATCAATTTCTATAAATTATATTAAGAAAATATTGTATTTTCTCTCTCAAATAATAAAATATAAATTCATATTGTGCAAATATTATGTACATTCAAATTATCTGTTGTCAAATGCTGTGGTGTAAAATAATGAATTCGACACATCTTTTAAACAACTTAACAAATTTATTTACATCAACTTTAACAAATAACTTATTTACACTATTTACATTTACAAATGGAACTAAAGAAAATAAAACAAAATAAGAAAATAATAATACAAGATTTTTATACTGTTACTCTTTCCATAATCATAAATAGATAATTTATACATTTCAGAAATGTTCTATCAATAACATTCAATTAAGTTTATGACTTTAATTTAAATAAACATCATTTGTTATCAATTAATATAAGAAAAGGTTTATGTGAAATATCATTCATGTAGCATATATGTAAATAAACAGACTTTAATAATTAAAATGCTACTTCACTGAAATCTTACTGCTATTTAGATTATAATGTACTAGTATGTATTACATTTACTATCAGTATTATTCAAAGATCAATTAATGTATCAACTGATATAACTTTGTAATATAATAACAATTATCAATTATAACCATTTATTTCATTCCGATATAATGTCATACTACATGTCTTATCAAAATATGCAATACGTATATGTTCTTTTAAAATAATATTTTAAATTATTCAACAATTTCAAATTTTCATAAAGTATTATATCAAATAAAATTCTATGATTCTTTTTATGTTTAAACTATTACTCTTCTTTACTTGTTATTCTTATTCCTTCCTAATAAACTTCTATCTACAAAAGTCATTTTAACCTTATTTAATTCAGAAAAACAAATGACCAATTTTAAACAAAATAATAATAATGATCCAAACTCTCTTATACCTCATCTTCTATATACAATAAGCCTTCAATCAAAATATAAATTTCTATGTAAAATTAACTTACTTATCTAATAAAATAAAAAAATAAAATATAGATTTTTATATCTCTTACTAACATGAAAAGAAAAATAAATAACTTACACTAATAATAAATCTAATTCCTAATATTGTAACAGAAACATTAAAATTTATTCACGAAAGAATCATATAATTACTTCTAGGTTCTCATATTATGTTGTACTAAATTTACATCATCAATTTAAAATATGCATATTAAAATAAAACTGCTATTATTAATCTTATGCGTGTATATTATTTAAATATTAATACATTCATTCAACAATCAAATAACATTTGGTTGATCTAAAGAAAAAAACATAGTAAATACATCAAATTATTATTATCATATAATTTCTTACCATAAATGATACTTCAATGTACAGTCCGTTACACGATGTCCTCCAAGATTTCAGTTTTACAAAATAATTTCACATTTACACTCAACAATTATTCTTTAAAATATTACGTGTTGTATAATTATAAAATAAACTTTATGCAATGAAATGTTATATTAATATTTAGCTTTTTTTAAAAAAAAATGTAAATGTACCTTTCCTATCTTTAATATATCAATAATTAATTAAATATTTATGTTAGTTAATAAATAAAAACATATTACATAAAATCCAACGGTGTCTTCTTCCAGTTATAATTGTTTTTTTTCCTAGGCACAAATTTTCACCAAACATTACTTCCTTTTCCGGTACATCACGTGTTTTTTAAAAGTTTTTAATGAAGAAAATGAAACTTTCTTTTTTTTAAAAAAATAAAAAATAAAAATCAAAGTCAGTTCCACCATAAACAAAATGAAATTAAAATAGTTTATAGGATCCATATTCCTTTCTTTAATAAAAATTACTTAAAAGTTATTATTTTAGAATTAGTCAATAGTTTATAAATTCTTTTTTAATTGTTCTAAAATTGACTTGGATATCCACGTATATTTTTTATTTGCGCATTCCTTAACGAATATTTAGGTAAGATTAATTTTAGATTCTTCTGTACGACCAGCGTTCAGATTTTAATAATATAATAATTTTATTTATAGGTATTTCTTTACCCATTAAATTTCCAATTTATTTGCCTTTTAAAACTGTTAAAATTTAGTCTTTTAAACCATAAAGACTTAACAAGGCAAGCATTTATGTAATCATTATTATTTATCATCTTTACTAAGTTATATACTTAGATTTATAATTCACAAATACTTTCTTCATAAAGAAGTATTTCTCATTCTTTTAAATATCTATTTTATAAAAATTAATTACCATTAGCTTTTAAATTTATACAAAGTCCAACGTATTACTTTTATGCATCTAATAACTCTCCTAGTTAATCCAGCGTCTGTTAAATTTTTAGCATAAAGTTTCCAATACATTTTATCCTTATACGATGTTTCCATGACTATTTGATAATAAATTGAGCTTCAATAAGAAAATGATCAATAGGAAATTATAATAAATTAACACTGCATATTTGTCGATAAACTTTTATAAATTATTTTAAAAAACTACTCTCTTATAATTTTAAACGATTTTGAGAGCGTCTATAATTACTTAGCTATTTCTAATAGCACACTTTACTTTCAAGAATTTCAATCACTATCCCCTCCGAACAATTGAACCTTGATTTTATACCGGAAGAAACTTCCCATTTGATTGGTGAATTAAACAATCAACTTGCTAGCTTATTTACATATTTTACCAACAAGATAGAATTAAAAATAAATAATGACTTTTTTAATATTTATTTTTTATCACATTATTAAATTATTAAATTAATCTTTATCATTTATTTAAATCCATTAAACATTTTTAAAATATTCTTTCTTACTTTATTTCATTTTTAACTTTTATAAGATTATTTTTATAAACAAACTAAGTCTATTTTTATTCGTTATGTTTTTTAAACAGTATTTTAAAAATCAGATTTAATATTTCACATTAATTATTTTTACTTTTATCTCATGATAGCCAATATAATATTTATAAATTTTATAACAGAATTTTTAAAATAGTTTTGCAACTTTACTAAAAAAAATTCCCAAGCATGTGTGTATGTGTCTAATTAACATCTGTTTTTCCTACAACAAAGCTACAAACGCTTGTAATAATCTAAAAATAAACTAACAATTCATTTTTAAAAATAAATATTTTTTAAAATAAATAATATCTTGTAACAATTTTTAAAATAATAATTCGATATTATTAAAATCAAATATTAATCTTCTATCATGTCCTACTAATAATTAAAATATTTATATTCATTTATTAAATATTAATTTTTATCAACAATAAATATATGCATTTAATTTTAACTTGTCTTTTAAAACTTTTAACTTTAAACATTTATTTATTAAATTTATTAATGCAGTATTGCTTATGGCCAGTTTTCCCAACCATATACTATTATCATTCCCATTGAAACGTCTCTCTCAAACATCAGCACAATTTTTACATATCAAATATTCATAGATTACTTTAATTACACTTTTTTTAAAAGATTATCATAAATAAATTAACATCATATAGCTAAATATATCTTAAATTTAAAATTTTTTAAATAGATTGATACAACAATTTATGGAGACCCATACAAAAGGGCACAATATATATATATATATATTTTAACGGGCACAGATGTCATATATATATATGGTGTATATATATATATATATATATATATATACACCATAATACATCCTCCTTATAAAATTAAAAAAAAATACATATATCTTAATTTTTATACATTATTTATTATATTACATTACTTAATTCTTTAACTTTTTAATTTTAAATCTTATAAAACCTTCACATCCCTTAATTTTTTTTTTATAATTTAAATACCTTTTCTTTTATATATAGTAAATACATCTTTCTCCATACATACAAATCTTTATTTTTTGTTTTATTCCTAAACTATATTTAATTCTTAAATTTTAAATTTTAAATTTTTTTTTAAAAATCTTTATTTTTCTATTACTTATTTTTTCTTTTATATATAGTAAATACATCTTACTCCATACATACAAATATTTATTTTTATTTTTTATTTTATTCCTAAACTATATTTCATTCTTAAATTTTAAATTTTAATTTTTTTTAAAAAAACCTTTATTCCTCTATTACTTATATACATATTAAATTAATATTCGTTATTCATACCAAATTATTAACAATTCTAAATATATACCTGACCTTATTAATCACTGTATACTCATATAACATTATAATTCTTTACAATATCTTTACTCATTATCAATTTCTATTAACATAAATTTATTTTTATAGTTTTTATTTATATTACTTAAATTATTTAATAAATCTTTTACCTCATTCTATTTCTCTACTTTTCCCTTTTCACTACTTTATTTTATGATCCCATAACTCTCTTAACATACTTTTTCACTTTCTTTAACACAGCTTCTTCTATTATCTATTTAAACAAATTTAAAACAATTTTATTTTAAATCTATATTATATTATATTCATTCCTCTCACCCTCCAACATTGTTTTACTTTCCCCATTTGTATTCATATTTGGTTTCATTTTCTTTATATGGGTATGTAAGGTGATGAATAAGGACAGTCATATATTAAGAAATGTTAATAATTTGATATGAGTAAGGAATAATAACTTAATAGGTATATAAGTAATAGATAACTAAAGGTTTTTAAGAATTTTTTTAAAATATAAAATTAAAAATTTAAGAATTAAATATAGTTTAAGAATAAAATAAAAAATAAATAAAAATAAAGATTTGTATGTATGGAGAAAAATGTATTTAACATATATAAAACAAAAGGTATTTACATTATAAATTATTAAGGGATGTGAAGGTTTTATAAGATTTAAAATTAAAAAGATAAAGAATTAAATAATGTAATATAATAAATAATGTATAAAATTAAGATTTATGTGTTTTTTTTTTTAATTAAAAAAGGGAGGATATATATATATTGTAACGGGTGAAAGATATTTGAGATTCGCATACACTGACCCCGGGGGCGCCACTAGTCCAAAAATAGGAACTAGACATTTATTTTAGGGTGGACAGGATATGCAAATCAAAAGGCACCGAACTACACTCAGGGAGGAACAAGATATCTTAAATATTATTTAGACAGTTGAGAAATCAAAGCACAAAGACAAACGTCAGCCAAATTAAGTTTAAACAATTTATTAATTGGGCAATAGAATGAAGACATCTAGCCATGAATATAAAAGTAGCTTAAAGTAACATACGTGTATTTACCAGAGAGTGCACAAGAGTACGACAAACATGAAGGCATTAAACATTTTGGCAATAAAATTCTCTCACTTAAAATATAAGAAATGGTTAGGATAATATCTTCTTGCCGGCCAGTTGTAAAATTACAAAAACAAACAACAGCTCTAGCTTCCTGAATCAGGGATAATAAAACAGTTACTGTCTTGCCGGAAATCAATGTAACCAACGCGGACATCTGAGAAGTAATATTCTAATTACTGTCATTAAAATGCCACAGGACTGCTGCGTGTAATACTACATTCAAAGTAAACATGGTTGATCTCACTTACAAGACAGCAAAACATATTTGATTATGATCTTACGTAATCCAGAAAGAAATGACTACTTTCAGACAACCCAAAGAAATAACTTGACAAATAGCCAGCAAAAAGATTTTGTTGTTTGCACAAAAAGCACAAATGAAACATGCTTAAAGATTCTTTATTTTACAACTAAGGAGAGGTGAATAAATAAGGACTACAAAAACTGCCATTGCATTTTGTAATAGTTAATGAAATAATCAGGTATATATTAAACATATAAAATACAATCTCCTAATTCACCCTCTGATAAACAAAAATTGCAAACAAACTTGGAATCTTAAAACTAAGATTCCAAGACACACTTTTAATACTAGAAAAAGTACATACAGATAATAAATAATTAAAAACAATTAATACCATTTTAAAACATATTTATCATTAGATTGAGTGGAGATTTAATTAAACACAATTTATTTACCCTGGCTAGAATAGGATAAAGTTTAGCTTATGGTAAGGCAGAGGTTCAAGTGATTATGTGATGAGTGCGCACTTTTGATAATAGTTCATCTTGACAGTGGCAAGGTAGAGGCAGTGTTTATTTTAGAGGTTCATGGCATGACTGAAGAAGAGCTTGTAGGTGTGGGTCCATCCTTTGTTTAAATTAGCCAGACATTCTAATGATGGCAAAACTCACAGCGGTGGATTTTGACATCTTGCACAGCAACGAAGTTTGTCAATAATTAATTAAGTTTTTGGTAATAATTAAATGTCTGAACAGCTACTCACAATGGTATCTCTTTGCTGGACATAATCCAAGTGTGTATCTAATAATGAATCTCTTCTTTCTCCTGAAATTGGCGGGCTATCATTACCTCGCAACATTTCCAGCGCAAAACTTTCATTAGTGTCCATTCTATATTCCAGGCAGGGCAAATATTAATTTCCCACTCAATCTAATTTAAGACTTCCAACCAGGGATAAGTGAAACAAAACGACAAATACAAAACTAAATCTCCGCTTTTTAGAATTAACTTTAAAAATAATTACAATAAAAGCAACAGGAATATATAACTAGCAAGCTTGCCTGTTTTTAATCAAATTGATTAAAACAGATGGTGAAATTAAACTATTTTACAATCAATTGTATAAACATTAAATAATCTATTTTAAAATATAAATGTGTATGTGTTTTAAATAATAATAAAAAATTGAGCATTAGACATTTAATGAAAATGCAGTTGTTTTCCCTTTTTAATTTTAGCAATAAAACCATTGAATCGGAAATCAATCCGGCTCTATATATATAATAGGATATTTAAAAATGTATAAAAAAGAGAATATAAAATATTAAAGAATTAAAAATTAATTAAAAGAAAATAAAAAAATTAAGGATTGAGTAATTAAGTAATATAATGTAATAAATAATGTAAAGTGCTTAAGATTGTTATTATATGCATGAATTTAT
This sequence comes from Epiperipatus broadwayi, assembly GCA_028023455.1. Taxonomy (NCBI): domain Eukaryota; kingdom Metazoa; phylum Onychophora; class Udeonychophora; order Euonychophora; family Peripatidae; genus Epiperipatus; species Epiperipatus broadwayi. Next base: position 20,364 of record JAQFVV010001361.1, on the reverse strand, counting down.
TGTTAATTTATTGATGTATTTATAAGTTTTGGTTGTATTGTTATAATATTTAAATTGTTGTAGACCTGAAGAAGATTGTGAGGAGCAGTCGATACTGTAATTATAATAATACATATTTTTTGCTTAAAAGATGTAAGAAGATTGTAATTGTTTTAAAAGATATATTGGTGTATATTAAGAAGCAAAATTAAAGAAAAGGAAGAAGTGTTTATAGAATTATATAAGGATATTTTTTTAAAAAATATGTATTAAAATGAATGACTTTAAAATGCATATATTATATATGTCATTATTATTATGACACAATTATTTAAAAGAATAACATGCATTTATTGAGCGATAAATTATTTTCAAATGCTATTATACCTGCAATGTAAAAATGATTTTTAGTGGCTAAAATATATTTGATATGTCTATTTCAAGTTAGAGTAATGACATATATTTTCTTTCTTACCTTGAAGTTAAAATTAATTGACTTCTACTAATGTTTATGAAAATTTACTATATTCTAATATGTGCTTTCAATTTATAATATTCCTGAAATATTAATAGAAAATTTATTTTGGAATTTATTATTACTCTCACCAAAAATTATTGCTGTTCATCAACAGCTGGAATAATTTTTTTTACATATAATTAGAAATATTAATACTTCTGAATTATTTACTTTGTCAAAAGTTTATCTATGAACTTATCCCATGTTTATGGCAAACAAATGCCTTTTTTATTGTTAGTATTATAAGTTCACTCTACTATAAAATGTAAAAAAATTGATCCTAATATTTATCATCAAAAGCGCTTTCAAAAGATATAAGAAGTTAACTTTATATTATATCTGAATATTAAATATATAACATTATTAGTGCTTTTTTCTCCAGGCAATATTTCATTCACTTAAATAACAATACATATTTATCTATTACATCTTCCAAATTGCCCAGAATTTTAAATGAAGAAGCGAGACATGCAATTAAATGTATGAAGAAAAGAAAGGCTCCAGGTAATGATGGAATTATAATTGATATATTAAAAGAAGCAGGTGAAGAAATGGATTTTTTTTTAGCAAAGTTATATACCAAATTTCTAAATGATAAAGATGTACCGGATGATTGGAAGAATGCAGTAATAATATTAATATTTAAAAAAGGTGATAAAGAAAATATTAGAAATTACAGACCTATCAGCCTTTTATCAGTTTTATATAAAATTTTTACCAAGATAATTACTACTCGTCTACAGAGAACTTTGGATTTCCACCAACCAAGAGAACAAGCCGGATTTAAAAGTGGTTTTAGTACAGTAGATCATATCCAGGTATTGAGAGAAGTTATAGAAAGGACAAATGAATATGAGTTGCCATTATGCTTAGGATTTGTAGATTATGAAAAGGCATTTGATTCTATAAACATTTCTTCAGTGATTAAGCATTAGATCATCAAGGTATAGATCCAGGATATTGTCATATTTTAAAGAATATTTATAAAAATGCAACAGCAACAATTAGATTACATAATGACACTGTGAAAGTCAACATTGAGAAAGGTGTAAGACAAGGTGACTCCATATCTCCAAAACTTTTTACAGCAGTGCTGCATGAAGTATTTTGTGGATTAAAATGGGAAACTAAAGGAGTGAAAGTAAATGGTGATTATTTAAATCATTTAGATTTCGCAAATGATGTAGTTGTTTTTGCAAATAATGCGTCAGATCTGCAGGAAATGTTGCAGGAATTAACAGATGAAAGTAGGAAAGTAGGACTAAAGATAAATGTTAAAAAGACTAAAGTAATGTTTAATCGATTTGCTCAAAATATGAAAATAAAGATTGATTATGATGAATTAGAATAAGTTAACAATTACAAATACTTTGGTCAGATTATTAATACAGATGGAAACATAATGGAGGAAATTAATCATAAAATTAAACTTGGTTGGAGTGCTTTTGGTAGAAATAACTTGATACTAAAAGGAAAAATGCCTATGTGTTTGAAAAGGAAGGTTTTTAACAAATGTGTTTTACCAGTTCTTACTTATGGATCTGAGACTTGGACACTTAATAGAAGAGCAATTCAGAGACTTCAGACCACTCAAAGAAGTATGGAGAGATGTATGTTTGGAGTAACAAGAAAAGATCGTAAATGCAATGTATGGGTAAGAGAACAAACAGGTGTTACTGACCTCATTGAAAAAATTAAAAGATTGAAGTGGAGTTGGGCTGTTCATATTGTTAGAAGAGATGATAATAGATGGACAATTGAAATTTTAAACTAAATTCCAAGAGATTGTAAAAGACCCAGAATGAGACCACATGTGAGATGGATGGATGAAATAAGAAAGTGTGCACAGGTGATGTGGAGAAGAGAAGCTAAAGATCAGAGAAGATGGATTAAACTTGGAGAGACCTTCATCCTGCAGTGGATTGATAATGGTTGATAATGATGATGATGGTGACATATTTATGCTAGCATTTTCAAATATTTTATTTAATTTATTGTGTGGGTGATTTCATTATGCTTTGTTGCAGTAATCTGGACATTTGTAATATCTTCAGAACTTTATTTTTCAGTGACTGTATCCTGTCAAATGGTAGGACCCAAGATGGAGGACTTTTATTTTATTTTATATTTGGTAAAATGCTTTAGTTCTTAAGCTTGAATATGCATGATTTTTGTTTAAAATGTTATTACTGTCATTTTATGCATTTTATTTGAGATAATTTTATATATTATTTATGAAGTTTATTGTTAAAACTTCTCAGAATATTTATAGTTTGGCAATCCTATATTTTAAGTATATTATATTTATCTATCTCATGATGTTAATTATTTTTGAATGTATATGCAAATGCTGAACAAAATACAAACTGATATATATATATATATATATATATATATATATATATATATATATATATATATATATATATATATATATATATATATATATATATATATATATATCATTTACTGCTTTCAAATATAGTTACCTTGAGTTCAAGCCATCAATTTTACTTTGTCTTTACATTATCATCCCAAATATGGATTTCATTTCTTATATATTTTTGTACAAAGACATGTGTAGTGTACTGACCTGACTTTATCCTGGTAAGTAATATACTTTTCATAGGTATTGAGGAATGCCACACTTGCCTTCAGTAGAACTCTTAGTATATCTGAGTTTAAGTTGTTTGTTTGATGTGTAGGTCTTGTATCTTGTTTTTCCAGGACCTCAAAATGTAAATCTGATAAATCTTTAATCTTAAAATTTTAAATGTGACTTCAATACAAAATATACATCATTTTTGTAGGCATTTCACCAGGATGGATTGATAAGTTTATAGCTTGTAAAAGTATTGTATATATTCACAAGAGACATGATAATAGTGAGACTTTAGTAAAAATGAGAAAATTTATTTAAGTATTAATATTGTACGTTTTATTGCCAACCAAAATTATTTGTTCCTTCTTTTATTTATTGATTTTAAATTATAAACTAAAATTTTTCTCTATCTTATTTTTTTTTGTTTAATGTATGTAAAGAAATTAATCTTGATGATATTGTGAGTAAAGTTTTTTTTTTTTTTTGTTAAATGTTTGAATGTTAAAGTAAATGTGATTTTATTGTTAATTCATTTTCTTAGTTGTTTATCATAATCACATAATTTCAAAAATCAAAATATCATAAAACCAATTATAAATTGATTATAATTTTATGCATGGAGAGTAAGTTAATATTAAAAAATCTGAGATAACAGTCACTTTATTAAAATTGTATCTATAATATTAATAGAACATCTAAGAAAGGTAATTTTACTTACTAAGAAAATTATAATTATTTATTCCTATTCTAAATCACTTTAGTTAATTTTATTTATTTGTGAAAGTTCACTGTCCTTGTTTTGAAATAATTTTGTTCTATTTAGAAGATTATTTTATTGATCCATCATAAGTTCAAATGATGGAATTGTTTGGTTTAAATTCAGAAAATATTTGTTAGTATGATATTTTGAGTGGCTTTAAAATCCCATATCCACTCATTTTTTTGAATGATTTTCTAGTATATTATTTTATTTTAAATTAAGAGTTTTCCATGTTTAATTTAAATGTTAAAATTATTATTGTTATTGTAATTGGAGGGTACATTAACTTAAGGGTAAAAGTATGTTTCACTGCTTTGATACTAAGATCTCATTCTTTGCTTAACAGTCCTTAAGAATTTAAAGAGAAGGATAAAACTTAAAGTTATTAAATGTTAGCCATATGAACACTGAGTACCCATTTTACACACAAGATTATTAAATAAATTATTTTATTTAAGGAAAATTATTAAAAAAAGAAATTAAAGTGGCAAAAACATGAGAAAATATGTTTCTAATTTAGAAAACTTAATTGCAAATCTGATCATAATAGAAGTTTATTGTGACTAAAAGAGGTGTTATAGTTGGAAGATGTGTTGTAAAGAGAAGAGTTTGAAGGTAATCTAAACCTTTAATGACATATGTTTTTAGTTTTAAGAGTCATTATACTTTACAAGAGGGAATATGAAAAGTTTCCTCTTCTTAATTTTCTAATATGTGCCTTTATTTTAATAATGATTATTATTATTTACTCTTGCTTTTGGTATTGTAACATTCAAAATCTTCCTGAACTTAGGCTATAATATTACAGTTAGCCTATATTATTAATAAGCCAGAATTATTTTTGTTTTGGTGTCTTTCATAAGATTGTTAGTCTCATTTGTTGACCACTTTAATGTGGTTGTACACTCATTATGCAAATTTGTTGCCTGTTTGGTCCATTTGAGAGGTTCTGGTCAATTGTCCTAGTTATGTATTGATTCTGTGTATTATAATATTTCTCTCTTTTTTAAAATTAATATATATGCATCCTCATATTAAATTTACAATGGAGACAGAGACTGATGGAAAACTCCCTTTTTTTGATGTTCTAGTCACCAGAACACCAAATAGTTTATCATTTTCCATTTACAGAAAGGATACACACACAGATAGATATTTACATTTCCATTCTTATCATCACCCAACTCAGATAGTTTCTGTAGCCAAAACTCTTTTAAATAGAGCAATTAACTTTTCAGATGAGACACATCTGAAAGAAGAAATAAATCATATTAATAGTGTTTTATTAGCAAATAGTTATAATTACAAATTTATAAAAAAAAGCCTTATTTCAAGCCCAAAATAGACAAAATAGGAAACAAAAAGATGATAAATCAGCTATTAGGATTTGTGTTCCATATGTAAAAGGAACTACAGACAGTATCGGATGTATATTAAAATGCTATAATATAGATACAGCATTTTCTGCTCATCAAAAGATCAGCAATATAATAACCAAGCCTAAGGATTCAATCCCTCTTGAATCTCATGGTATCTATCAAATTTCATGTAAAAATTGTAAAGCTTCTTACATAGGTATGAGTAATAATCACATCAGTGTTAGAAGAGATGAGCATGCTATTGCATTTAAACAACACTCATCATCATCAGCACTCTCACTCTATACTATAGATTCAGGTCATAAAATTGATTTTTCTAGTACCAGGATCATATCCAGATGTGATAATCTCTACCAATGCAAAATTAGAGAAGCCATTGAGATACTTAAAAGGCCAGATTGTATCAATAAGCGAGATGATACATGCAAACTTCCTCCTATTTGGAAAGATTTTTTTAAAAAAACATTCCTAAATTTAACATTTTTTGCTATTGGTGGAATTTTAACATTTTATTCAAATCAGTGATTGTAGCGCCTCTGCAACTGTCTTTCTACCTTTTATAACTCTGTGGATGGCTTGTGTGACCAAGTCGAAATGTCAGTATATTAATATTAAAAGTTTTTAACACGGATGAACCCACAAAATATGTATTATATATATATATATATATATATATATATATACGTTTGATATATAACTATATTATATAAGTAAAATATTTTAATATAAAATTGATAATTACAAAAAGATTACTTTTTAGTGCATGTGCCAGCAGTGTTTTAAAATTCAAAATGATCGTGAGTGCATACTATATCAGCACCCACTTTTCTTTACTTATTTTATTAGAATAAAAGTTCACATGTTTATTTATCTAATAATATGTTTTAATATCAACAAAATAAAGTTTGATTTATAATAAAATCTTTAAACTTGAAAAATTGATTCCATTTATTATTATTTATGCTTATTGATTTTATATGTGTTTTATATTTTTATGTGTGCATTTGAATGACAACTCGAATGAAAATCTATTGTTAAACATTTTATAATGATTTATTAAAACAATCTTATATTGGGTCTAATCTAATTTGATTTACTTGAATTATTATTAATATCTATAGAATATTTAGAATTATCATATTCTCTTTGCTAGATATATTCTTTGTTTACTGTGCATATAATATTGGCCTTTATTTTTTTTGGCATTTTATTATTTTTAAATTTCATGTTTTTTTTTTTAATATGTATAAATCTACAATGAAAATTTCTATCATAATCAAGCATGATATAAAATTGACATCCATTCTTTTTTTTTTTTAAGATTTCAGTTAGTCAGTAAATTTGAAGCAAGAGAGTAAAACGAACTTGGAAAACGTTCAAGCTGTCTTCATTATAATTTAATGAAGAATGCTGGAAAGGTCTTTGTTCTACTATATAATATTTAAAATAATATTACTTTACTGTTACTATTATTTACTGGAAGATTATTATCTTCACTTTTCACCTTCCAATAGATATTTAGTACATGAAGAATAATCAGTAGAAATATATATATATATATATATATATATATATATGATATATATATATATCATGTATATATATATATATATGAATGCGCTGGAATTCCTTTTCTATAAAGACGTAATTAATGTTAAAACTGAGATTACAAAATTTTAAAAATCACACATGCAATTTATATAAGAATAAATGCGTTCTGATCAATCATTTAAAAAAAAGAAAAATGTAAATGTATTATTATTATTTTGAAATAAGTTTACAAATAATTTATTTTTATCAATATTACATCTACTAGCTTTTTTTTTCTTTCAATTGTCGGATCTAATTTAAAAGAAAAGATGTTTATTGAGAATATGTTATTACGTGTGATTGCTAACACTTAGAATTTGATATAGTTCACTGGACTTTAATAAAATTATCAATTTTTTGTCAACATTCTTATTTTCTTTTCACTTCAGCTTCATCTTAGATGTAAAAATCTAATGTGAAACTAAAAGTAGAAATTTTATTCTAAAGCAGTTTATTGATTTTTAAGACAACGCTTAACTTACTAAGTCTCAGTATAATTCTTTAATGAATACTGACAAACTCAGCAATATTAAATATTTGCTACAACGGGGTCATTTTAACAGAAAGGAAAGTAAGGTCACTGGGGGCATATTAAGAAGAAATAACAAGTGCGTGCTTTGTATGTATATAAAATTACATATTTTATATTTTTATTAGTAGGCATTTTATAGATGTGTATAAATAAAACGCGAGCTCGGCACATCTACTTGCCATGCCTACGATCTGATTTTGAATCCAACCTGAATACTTTTTTTAGATTGTAATAAGACTTATTTTTTTTTATTTCTTATAGTATTTGTCAATAAAGACGTGCTTAGTTATTCTTAAATAAAATGTAAAATAAGACTGGAAAATATCTCATCCCTTTAGCACCCAACATGCAAAAAGCTTTTTGAGCAGTTTATTGTTTTTCTATGAGGTATACTGAAGAAGACTTTGTCCTGCAATGAATAATTTAAATACTTTTTATTTATTTATCAAAATATAATCGTGTGTATTACCACTAATAACAATATGACCTTTCTTTCTCTCTCATTAACATCTTGGTCTCATCATAATGCAGTTGTGTTTCATATTTTTATTAATTTACAGATATTTTATAATTATGTTTTACAGTTATTTCTATACTCAAGGCATCATTCATCCCATCGATTCATATCAAATTTGCTTTTTTTATTGGTTGCTGTTGAATGTCTAGATGGTTTAGTTATGGTCGTTTATGTAGATAAACAATTGTAAGCTAATACATGGGCCTGTCAGTTGGATGTAAATCTGTTTCAAACCATGGTCCTCTATCCTTCAGAAATTAAGTAAAATTTGGAAGGTTATTTTATTTGTAAATGCTAAATCAAAATTAAAATGTTATAAAATATTTTTTTTTAAAAAAGAGTTCAGTCAGAATATTCCATCGATACAAATTGACTATGGAAAAGACCAGAGAATAAAAAAGCACAACATTATGTATATGTTTATAATATCATGATTTATGTCATCATGCAGACTTTAGAAAAGTATCAATTTTATTGTGTTTTCATAGAACATTCTCTAATGACATTTTAAAGATTATTTAAAAATTTCATGGTAGATGCTTGTCATTATATTACATGTATGATGAACTGCTGTGATTGAATGTTCTTCAAGTTTTTATTTCATTGAATAAATACTTTTAATTCTGTTTTACATTTTAAAAATATGTTTTATTATCACTATCTAAATTCTCATTATTTTATAGCTCCTTATTTTACTGCTTTAGACACAGATATTGGAAGCACAAATGGAGTGGATTTCTTATAAATAAAATTGTAGAGATTGATGATGCATTAACAGAATGGCAGAATTAGTTATTCAATTAAATGGAATATGCCAAATGAATGAAATTATTATGTCCTAACAATTTCTCATTGTAATGAAGAAATGTTGGAATTTTGTATAGATGCATAAAATATTTTGATCATACTAAACTTTTTAAAATTATCATGGGAGACTGTAATACTAAAATACATAATAATCAAAATATGAAAGTGCTATTATTAAATTAGGTTATGATGGATAGAAATGAAAGATGTCACACTATGAATAATTTTGTGAAAAAATGTTAAACAGAAATAGAATAGAATCATTCATATGAAGATGCAAAAGAATTGTTTTAAATTTTGAGTTAATAAAAAAATTAGATATTTCAAGATTGTAATCTTTTTAATAGATTCTACATATAAGATGATAATTTATTAGTATGATGAAAGGTATATGTTAGCCTAAATTGAAACTGTATTTAATATCACTATTAATATTTAAAGGCCCTAATTTTATATTATTTTTTAAATTAAACAAATGTTTATCTCAATACCTTTCTAAATATGTCTATATTTTGCAAAAATCACATTTGTATGAATTTGGCTCATGGATTTAAATTTTATGCTTTTCTTTTTTGATTTAACAGTATTTCACTTGTAGTTTAAATGGCTGTATACTTTTTAAATCTTTCTCAAATGGCAGCATGTTTTTTATTTTTATTTTTAAGGCAAATATTTTAAAAGTTATTATAACTAATGATACTAATACTAAAAACCAAAGTTATTTTATTATAATAAATTATTATATAAAAAACAATAAGCTAAATTCAGTTTTACAAAAATAATTTTATTTTTTTTTTATTTTGTGAATTTATGACTATATTTTTTTTGAGTTTTTGTAAAAGTATTTTAATATGTATTATAAATAATGCTTATATCAAAAAGTCAACTTTAAAATGATCTTTATAGAAAATAAATATTCTTCTTATAAAAAATATGAAATATCATATTTAGTCTAAATGTGACTAATATTGTATTGTAGTTATTGCAGATTAATGTAAAATTAGAGTGACAAAATATATTTAAATGATAGTTTTCACACTTGCTATTTCTAACCTTCAGAAAAATTCCAATGAATTGAAATTAAAACTTGCAAATCATGTTTAATGAAGTTATAAAAAGGATTCAGATTTGAATGAAATCAATAAAATATGTAATGTGCTATTAAGAAGAGTATAAGTCAGCTGCAGTTTACTGATAATTTGTCTACTTAAATAAGACAATATAGGGAAAAAAAGATTAAATATGAAATTATATAAAATGACATATTACGAAGAATTTTATACCTAAAACATTGTAAAATGATACAAAAAGGGTTAAAAATAGTAAAATAAAAGAATATAAATGTGAATTAACAAGGAAAGCTAGAGAAGAGAATAATGGGCTAAACATTTAAAACATCTTATTATAAATATAAATCTTAATTCTTCCCTAAGAAAAAAAGATTGTAATATACTAAAAATAGCAATGACATCATGAAATGAGTGGAAGAGTTCTTTAAAGAATTATATAGCAATAAACAGCAAGAAAACACAGAAATGCATACACTTTTCTAGCATTTAAAATAGATAAAATAATATTTGAATGGTTTTATTGCTCAAGAGTTCATATGCAGCTTAATTAAGTGCTAGATGTGCCAATATCAGAATTGTTTCTAGAATCTGAGTCTGATACATTACTATTGTGTGCAAACATCCATAACAGCATTTTAAATAAAAATGTATGGTGTGCAATTAAATATATGAAAAAAGGAAAAGCTCCAGGAAATGATGGAATTGTAAATAATATCTTAGAATAAGCATGTGAAGAAATAGAAATATTGTTAGATATCAAATGTCTTAAATATATCAAAATGGTGTTTAAAAAATGCAGTAGTAGTATTGGTACTCTAACTGATGGAATTTGATCAAAGTTGGTGATCGTGGGATGATCAATCTGATCTGATGAAAAATCTAAAATCTAATTTAAATTAATTTAGTCTAGCTCAATCTGGTTGCCATTATGTAATAAACCATCACAAAGCACAAATAGTCTCTCTTAAAGTCTAATTTGTTTAAGCTATATGTGAAACGAAAGAATAATGAGATTATCTGCTCCAGACATCAACAAATCCATCACAATTACAACATAAACTGCAATGAGCAGTGAAACCATCTACTATTGCTCTAGACAATAATATATGATTAGGCTAACTACTTGATTAGCAATCTAATGAAAATCAAATCCAATTAATAATTTAAGCAGATTCCAAAATACTTTATTAATCTGTTATTATTGTAGTAATTTAAATCTACTTCATTATTTAATGATGCTGCATTTTATCTTAATGGATAAGCTTCTAAATACTTATAATTGTATTTTACAAAACATCTTAAAATATATACACTATTTAAATATCAAAGCAGAATAATATTTAACTCAAATGTATATCTAGTTTAATAAACGCTAAATAGAAAGTATAAACATTCTTTCAAGCGATGCACAATTCTTTCTACTTTAATATTTAATCAATAATTTTCTATTGAAATCAACTAGTTTTATATCATTTTATAAGACACTTTGAAAACCTATGCACTCCTTTAAATAATTAAACAAATTAATCTGCGTCTAGTTTAATAAGAAGCTATAAAGTAATATATAAATAATTTATTTATATCTCCCAATAAAGTGATACTTAATTATTGCTTCGTTTATATGTTAAAATAGAATACTCCATGAAAACTTATTAGCTATTTTCTATCTTTATAATGACCAATCATATTATGTAAAAGATATGTTAAGTTTGCATTGGATGTCCATTGACCTATAATAATAAATATATTCTATTTAAACCGTCAAATAAATGAATTTGAAATTGGTTGGCAATAATTAAAATATATGATTATAATATAGATTCATCCCAATCTAAAGATAATATTCAATTAAACTATTCAATGAAGTTTATACTCCTTATTTAGAGAATTTTTTTTTTTTAAAAAAAAAATTAAGACAAGTTGTCCTGAATCAATGATAAAATACGATCTATTTATATATTTTGACTATTTAAACTTAGGCCGATTATACACTACTGCAAAGTAAATTTCAAAGCTGCATATCAAATGCAAAGAGAAATGGCATTTTATGAAGCTATTTCTAAATTTATGGTCATAGTAGCATGAAGCAACATGAGCTCTCAAAACCTGTAAAGATAGGATAAATAATACTACATTGCACTGAGTCTAAACTACTAACTTATGTACCTCAATGTTAACTTTATAGTGAATTTAATATTTTTCACTTTTTATTTTATTTTATTTTATTATTTTGTATATAGTGACTATTTTAGTAGTAATTTTTAATAAATTACAAACATTATTGAAGTTCTTTATCATAATGTTCAAATTATACTAATTATAGATCAAAATTAACTACTTGTTATAAGGAATGTTATTAGAGATGACATATTCATTGCAAACCCCTATAGAGAAATGCAGTTTGAAGGGCTACAAGCAAAAATAAAAGGTACTAATGTCTTTATTCTATGAAATTTTCAAGTGATAGATTACCTTAGGTAAGTATTATTATATACCATTTTTTTTATAAATTTTATGATGAATCCAACTAACATACTATCAAAAATATAATTTAAATTGTATGCATGATAATTTTAAATTTATGAAATAATTTGAAAATAATTATTAGAAATAGTAACTTTTATTTTTTTTATTACTTTGAATATCAATGATTTTTTTTTTTTCAGTTTAATTACATTCTTTGGTATTTTATGTTTCAAACGATATATATTATGTCATTTTTGAGTAATACAAATTTGTGGCTTAACATAATTTTTTAAAAATTCAATATGGTTGCTTTGCCAGTTTAATAGTTAAATTATAATCAGGATAGATTTTTAATTTTCATGTGTTTCCTATTTCATACTCTTTTTCAATCATATTTAAGTATGAAACATGTCTACTTAAAATTACTTAAATTATTTAGGGCAATTCAGGAATGTATTATTGGAATATATCCCTTTTGAACTTTCTTTTTTTCTGAAAATTTTACAATCACATCTGATTTCTGGAATTTCAAAAAGATTTTCTTTTAAAATCATGATAAAGGCATCTATCTTTATTGTTTTCAAATTGGAGAAAGTTTATATTGCTTCACATTTTTAAATAGTATCTCACACATTCTCTCAATGGGAGAAAGTATTCTTAATTTATATCAAGCACAACAGAGTAAAAAATCCAATGTATATTATATAAATTAATAAATAGGCTTATTTTTTTTTATTTAATCCATTTTACATTTCAATAGTTTTTTAGTACTTGTTCATATTCAGGAATGTTCTATATTAATATAATAGACTTGGTAAAATGCTTCATTTGTTTACACTCACCATTTAATTATCCATTGTGTATATATATATATATGAAAAACAAAATATACAAGTTAAAAACTTGCATACGCTTGTATTTATGACTATAGATGGCGTTATACCAAAAACACCTTCAAGCGTTTGTTTACATAAACGTCAGAGCAAGTATTTCACTATCTCTAACTTAATTTCCACCTTCATATCATGATTTCAAGCTATTTGCTATCGTCAGTGAAGGACAAGATTAAGAAACTAGATCTAAAACACAAACTCTGAGCGTTTAAGAAACAGTTTCTATTCAGCTTGCGAGCGTGAATCGTTTAGACACGTAATGTCTTCAAACTCAGCATTGCATGCCAGATAGCTTCATGGGTCTGATATCAGTTCAGCATCACCACATAGTAGAAGTCTCTGCAATATATATCATTGCAAGAAAGACCTCAAAAGTACATTTATGAAAAACAAAAAACACAAGTTAAAAACTTGCATACGCTTGTATCTATGACTATAGATGGCGTTATACCAAAAACACCTTCAAGCGTTTGTTTACATAAATGTCAGAGCGAGTATTTCACTATCTCTAACTTAATTTCCACCTTCATATCATGATTTCAAGCTATTTGCTATCATCAGTGAAGGACAGGATTAAGAAACTAGATCTAAAACACAAACTCTGAGCGTTTAAGAAACAGTTTCTATTCAGCTTGCGAGCGTAAATCTTTTAGACACATAATGTCTTCAAACTCAGCATCGCATGCCAGATAGCTACATGGGTCTGATATCAGTTCAGCATCACCACATAGTAGAAGTCTCTGCAATATATATCATTGCAAGAAAGACCATTACATGTCTAAAAGATTCATTCTCACAAGCTGAATAGAAACTGTTTCTTAAATGCTCAGAGTTTGTGTTTTAAATCTAGTTTCTTAATCCTGTCCTTCACTGATGATAGCAAATAGCTTGAAATCATGATATGAAGATGGAAATTAAGTTCTAGAGATAGTGAAATACTCACTCTGACATTTATGTAAACAAACGCTTGAAGGTGTTTTTGGTATAACACCATCTATAGTCATAAATACAAGCGTATGCAAGTTTTTATCACGGGTTTTTTTGTTTTCCATAAATGTACCTTTGAGGTCTTTCTTGCAATGATATATATTGCAGAGACTTCTACTATGTGGTGATGCTGAACTTATATCAGACCCATGTAGCTATCTGGCATGCGATGCTGAGTTTGAAGACATTACATGTCTAAAAGATTCACACTCACAAGCTGAATAGAAACTGTTTCTTAAACGCTCAGAGTTTGTGTTTTAGATCTAGTTTCTTAATCCTGTCCTTCACTGACGATAGCAAATAGCTTGAAATCATGATATGAAGATGGAAATTAAGTTAGAGATAGTGAAATACCCACTCTGATGTTTATGTAAACAAACACTTGAAGGTGTTTTTGGTATAACGCCATCTATAGTCAAATATATATATATATATATATATATATATATATATAGATGTACATATATATATATATATATATATATATATATATATGTGTTTATAAATGTTTTATGAGCAATGCCAAATTTAGACTTTATGAGGCTCCTACCATTATAAATTACACCAGTTAATATCTCAAAAAAACTTTAAAATCTATACACCTTTTAAATATATGGGTAAGATTTAAATATATGGGTAAGATAAATATATTGTTGTTTAATGTTTATTAAAGAAATAATAATTAATAATGTATTTGCAATTACTCTTAGCATGTTGAAACTGCTTGAGGGCATAATTTCCATGTAAATGCACAGAAATATTCCATTTAAGTGGCCACACCTCTTTATAACATCCTATTTCAATGGCTAAGCATAGAAATAATCCATTTATTTGTCTGCAGTGCCTATTTTTATGCTACAGCACAGAAATAGGATGTTTATTCTGCCACAGAGGACACCACCACTTATGGTGAACTTTGTGTTGTGCAATTTATACGAACAATCTCATTTTAAATTTAGATACAGTATCTATTTCTATGCTACAACACAGAAATAGGATGTATTATTCTGCCACAGGTATTTATAGCACAGAAGTAGATTATTTATTCTGCTGCATGCAGTGGCTGATGTTACATCTGGTGAACTTTGTGTTATGCAGTTTCTACAAAAATCCCATTTTAAATTTCACTATGGTATTTTGTGAGGATGTCTGTAATTGAGACTGTCAAAAGTCTTCAAATTCTCATACCCAAGTCATTATATTTCAAATCCAATGATGTAGTATGAGGTAATAAAAATTGTGGAAACTTTGCCCTGCTTCTCTAGACAAGGGTGACACTTTAATCAATTGTCAAAAGGTAGGTGTAAGTGTGATTTGTATAAAATCACGCTAAAATTCATGTTTATGTGAGATAAATTGCGAGACCAATTGGAAATACTGGCTTTATTTTTGGCCACGATATTGTTTTGAATAAATTCATTTTTTTTTTTTTTGTTAGGTTTGAATAAATTCTTTCTTTTTATTTTTATTAAAATTACACATTATATATTGCATGGCCACGATGTTATTTTGGGGAAATTATTTCTTTTTATTCTTGTTAAAATTAACAGTTTTATTTGTGTGGCCACAATGTTTTTGTTTTGGAGAAATTATTTATTTTTCTTCACGTTAAAATTTGATTTGTGTCGCCACGATATTGTTTTTATTTGTTTTTATTCTTCTTAAAATTACAAATTTCATTTTAGAAAAATAAAAATTAAATAAAAAAACAGGTTTATCCAATTTTTATTTTTTATTTCCTTTTGATAAATTTTATTATTTGTGATTTTATTGTAAATCATAAAAGCCCTATAAAGTTTGGGGAAAAAAAAACAACGTCCCGGTAACATTATATATTCTGTTTGTTTACATAGAAATTATGCCCTCAAGTGGTTTCAACATGTTAAGAGAAAACAACCTTATTATAATCCTCTAAAAGTCCATACATTCCAGTTTAAAATATTTTTTTCTTGGTTTCCCAAATACGAAATCATTGATTATGTCATCAAAAGATATGTTGTGCATCAGATTGTTTTCTATACTCATGTTGCTAAGTGCAGACCATTTTTCTTGCAAAAGTTGTTCTTAGTTCGTTTTTATTATTTTTAACTGTGAAAATGATCTGCCTCCTGAACAATTTCTTACTATTAGATACAGTAATAGTCATAATATTGTTTCAACATTAGGAAAACTAACTGAATCTTGTCTTGAAAGATGATTTGATACAGATCTTTGATTTGTTCTTTTTCAGGATAATTCTGCTTGACATAATAAATAGAAGTACATCAGTTCCCTTCTGAGGTTAATATCAACAGTGGGTGAATATTCGTTCATTAAGATATATATTGCTTTATGTAGCTGACACTCTGAATATTCTAAATGAAATAAAAAATAATAAAAAAATATTTGTAACATAATTATAGTCTGTTTCTCTTGTTAAATTTGACTCAAGGCTGTCTATGACATTAATGAAAAATTTCACTTGCAATTTGTCTCCTGGAAAAGTCTGCTCATTATCATCATGTGCAGCTCCATCATTGGCTTGTTTTTTCACCATCTTTATTTTTTTCTGCAGAATTATATTCTATATTAGGCAAACTAGATTTAACTTTTTTGTCCTATCATCAATATTTTTTTGAATATTTTTAACATAGTAAGAAAGTGATGTGTACAGATTTGCTTATTTGATAAGTCCAATCTTTGGATCATGGAAAGCCAGATTGATTTTGTGAAGTTATTCCAACAATGAATTCCATAAATGTAGCATAAAAACAAACTCTAGTTCCTCCATCTTTTCCAGAAAGCTATTAGATTGTAGTCTTGCAGTTTCTTTTTTTATTCTCATCAGCATAAATATGCCTTAGAGCATCTGATTGGCTTATAACTTACATATATGACTAACACTGCTTTGACATTTGATTTTGTCTAGTATCAGACAGTCTTTTTAGTACTCTGTTAGATGAGTCTGTTCTCAAAAAAGATAACATTATAAACCATATCTTTGTAGAAGATAAAAATAAAGTGTGTAGCTCTTGAACAACAGAAAAAAAAAATTTCTGCATCTAAACAGCAATTTACAGCAGGATGGCCAATAAGATTTGGTGAATGTCTGGCACATGCAATATTTATAGCATGCTTGTTTAACTCAATGATTTTTGTTGCATTCCATTATATTTACCAGCCACATTTACTGCACTATCATATAACTGTCCTTGACATTTACTGAAATCAACTTTGTAGACCTTACTTATATAATCCACAACCATACCATACCTTCACCACTGTGATTTTCCAACTCAAAAATAATTAGAAAATGTTCAACAGGTAAATCATCACCAAGTGATAAATACCTTACTATATCAGTTAATTGAATGACATGGAAATAATCTGGCATAGAGATCACAAACAAACTGTAGTAACCTGATTTTTTCAAATCACCCAATATTTTATTCTCTTACTTTATGAGAAATAAGCTGCACATGTCTATCACATACTATCTTTGATAAATATGAAGGTGACACAGATCGTTTGTAGATAGAAAAAAATAGATTAAACTTAGAAATGAATTCTTGGTTTGTAGTTGCAATTATTTGGTGATTTGAAAGTTTCATTGCTTTCCCTAAAAGCCAAACCACATTTTGCTTATGTGCATATTACAAAAATGCTCAAGAACAATAAAGATGTTTTTCTTTTATTGGTTTTGCTAGTCCTTAGTATAAGGATGATCCATGCCTTGTCGTGAAGTACATACACAAAGCTGTTCTATGATCTTCAGATTTCACCAGTCAGAAAATTCATCAGAAGTCAGTACTACAGTTGATGTTTAAAACAGTTTGCAAACAAATCAATAAAAACAACCAGTTGTTGGAGAATATACAAGCCATTTTTATTTTATGCTTCACCATTAAATTTTCAGTTCTGAAAAATACCTTTTGAACAATGTCTAACATGATGTTTGAATGAATGCTTAGAGTTTTCACATGGACAATTCCAGGGCCAATATTCTGATGGTTTTTTTAATATCCAATATCAAACATTATTTTTGTGATGACACCCTATTGATCAATAAATATCACTGAGTTTCATAAATTTTATTGTTTCACTTGTAGAAATCAATTTTGCAACAACATCCATACTAACATTGGGATCAGTTTAAATATTCCCATCTACTGATATTATGTATTTTATATTCCCAGTATCAGAGTCAATAAGCTTTTATTGTTTTGGAATTTGTTGATCCCCTTGGGTTTGTGGATAATCTTCCATCCCTGAAATAAAATATCTGTCAAGTTTGGCAATGTTTTGAGTTTGTATTCAAGCTGCTGTTTTCTTTTTCTCATCTGGTATCTTCTTTCAAATGTTCACTTCATTGTATGGTTGGAAATAGAATATCAAAAATAAATGCTAGAAAATAAAAGATTATAAACATAATATATATATATATATATATATATATATGTTTATAATCTTTTATTTTATATCATTATATATAATATATAAGAAATTATATATATATATATATATATATATATATATAATTTCTTATATATTATAGATAACATAGAATACCATACTTTCTGATTACCACCCTTGAATATATAATATGTGGAACTAAAAATGGAAAAAAAAAACATTAATTTAATATTCATATTTTATCCTTAACATGTAATGATAAATGATAAATAATATATACTTACCTTGTAGCTTACACTGGGAGTGACTGAAATGACACACTGTAATAAAATGTGAACGTTAATGTATATCAAGCTGATTATTTTATTCAATTTAAATAGGCTACAACAATTTAGAATAAATAAAAGCCTGAGATAATATACCCAAAATAATATTAGTAAAATTAGAAAATTTATGGAGAAAAGAGTATTTAAATATATTAAAAGAAAATTGTATTTGGGGTAAAAAAAAATAGGAATTTTTTGAGGTCCTTGCAAACTGTGAGGTCCTAAGCTGTAGCTTATTTAGCTTTTACTTAAATCCAACACTACTTAAATAAGTATTAATTTGTTTTGTGCATAACAATTTTATCACAAACTATTTTCTTTGAATCATACTTTTATTAGATTTGCTCTTTTTTCTGTATATGTAATTCTTTTTAGACTTTTGGTATAATTATCTAATCACTTGTGTGTATATTGGTGAGATTGCTTTAAATATTATCATAATCTTTTTATTTATATATTTAAAAAGATAATCCAAAAGAATGATAATTATTCATATTAGTATATGAACCATAAATACATTTAAATGTATCACTTTCTAGTCCTTTAGTTTAAAAACTTAATATACTACAATGATATATTCTAGCTTCTAGATGAAATTTTAGTTTTTGAAATAATTGAGATCATGACTAATTGAAGCTTTCAATATATCATTCCTCTTTAAAAAACAATTGATATTATATTCTTTTAAACTTTTAAAATATTTTTACATCTTTGAACTAACATTTTATCAACTCTAATGCTGATATCTTCATAAGGGACAATTAACTTTTTTTCTAGTTCATTACTATGTATTTTAATTATTGATTTTTGTTGATCATTAAATTTCACTTTTTAAAGTAAAAACCTAATGATTTGTGTACTAGAGGTTGCATATAAAAGAAATTGGTGACACTTGCAAATAATCATATTTTTATTAAAAAAATCATATGTTTTATAGGAGATACTCTCCATCTATCACAAATCATGCAGGTGTTATATGTTTATCAGTAATTTGTATACAGTTTGGTGTTTCAGTAGTGTGCAAAGAAAGTGGCTAGGGATTTATTTGTGTGTAAATGTATCAAACATATTATAAAAACTGATACTTTAGTGTGGATGAATTATAATGTAATTATTACATTTGCATGTATAAAGAATTTTACAAAATATTTTTTACTAAATGATTTATTTCATTATATATATATATAATATACTAAGTGATTTTTTTAATTATTTTTTTTTATATATATATTTTCTCTTTCTATTAAAGTGGACAAAATAATATATCATAAGGACAATAATGCAGTTATGTTTTATGCATTGGTATAGTAGTATGCAAAAGTGGTTATATTCTATAAAAATCAATAGTGCCAATGTCATATAAAATGACAGGTTTGAAGTCTTTCTTATTTAGACGTAGTCTTTGCAAATATTTTCATCAAATAAAGGCAAAAATATTGAAATATATTTCAATGAATTGTTAAATGTTGATTACAATTATAATCATATATATATATATGTCCACAGATGGCGTCCTACCAAAAACACCTATCAAGCGTATGTTTCGT
>JAQFVV010001360.1:0-77633 GCA_028023455.1 Epiperipatus broadwayi | reverse complement strand
CGGTTACAATATATATATATAATCTATAAGTGTCAAATCAATTTAAAATAAAATTGTATATATTAAATTACAAATAGTTTTGGTAAGCATTTTTTAGAAAAAGAAAAAAATATCAAACATTTTTTGCCAGAAAGGGTGTCTTCATATTTCAAGTTATTTAATGATTTATTATACATTTATATAATTATGGACACATACTAAATAGGATATTATACATAAGGGGGATATACATATTAATTTATTACAAAAATATCTAGTGATATATAGACTATTTGTGTCAAGTCAATATCTAGTGATATATAGAGACCATTAGTGTCAAGCTGATTTAAAGTACAATCTGGTTTGACATTTTTATTTACTCTACCAATACTAAAAACTTAAAAATAAGAAGATAAAAAATATTTTATAAAATAAACACTTTTATTTACCTTGCACTAAAAAGCAAAAAATAATTGTTTCTTCAACCATAATTGGGTTTTTAGACAGAACTTGAAATAAAAATGTGGGGTTCAGAAATTAATTAAGTCTATCCCTATTTTTCATAACAAGGAATTGACTTAATTAATTTCCGGACCACCACTTTTATTTCAAGTTCAATCTAAAACCCCTAATTCTGATTGAAGAAACAATTATTTTTTTTGCTTTTTAGGTCATGGTAAATAAAGGCATTTATTTTAAAATATTTTTATTTATTTATTTTTATTTAATTTATCTTTTTTTTTTCTCATGTGTCATAGCATCAGCCGGGAAGCGAACCTGCTATCCCGGGACAACTGCTGGTAAAGCAGCCGTCACTGATCTCTCGAGTGATTTAAGACCATCGTGAGTCCTTACTAATTTTTTTTTTTTTTACAAAAAATAATTGCTAGAAAATTCCATGGGACTGCATTCAGCAAAGTGAATAGTTTCAGGGTGTTTAAAAAATAACATTCCATGTAATGTTATATGAATTATCATAAGACTAAATTACAATAACTATCAGAAAACATGTCTCTTTTATAGTTATTCATTACATTTAGTTTTTGTGTTTTAAAGCCTTTTTTTAAACTCTATATGTAATAATTCACACATATTTACATCATACACATACAAAAAAATGTATATACATATAAAATAAAAATCAATAAATTTATTTTTAATATAATGAAAAAATCGTACAAATATAATATGTATGTTTTATTTGTTTTTTTTTTCATTATTGCTTTTATTTTCTAATTATTATTTCAAATTGTTTTCTTTTTTTTTTCATGTGAAACTATAGTTATCCTGTAATATTATCCATAGAAGATCATTGTACTTTATACCAGCAAAAAAATATGGCCACTGCTTTTCAAGAGGTATTTGGAGGTAATAAAATTTCATATATTTATATATCATTTATTGGTCATTAAATTTGTATTTAGTTATTCTTAGCTAGAGGGTAAAACAAATATGAAAACAGTAAACCCTCACTACTTAATATTTGAGTATAATCTTTTACATCACTAGTTCTCTGTAGAAAGATGCTGAAGAAGCATTGGAATGGGCTGTTTTACAAGTTTTTAAATACATGTATATTGCAAGCAATGCATAATTTATTGAAATGAAGAAAATTTATTTGTAAGATTTACAATTGTTATTTAAATAATAACAAAGAAAAAATTTCCACAACTACAATTTATTAGTGTAATTAATTCAGTCACTAATTTAACATGAAATATTGATTAAACTATAGGTTTAAAAAAAAAAAGAAACTTTTTTATTTGTATTTTTATTAATTCGGCATTGCTTTATCTGACATTTCTATGTTCGGATTTCAAATTCTTCTAGAAGTTGGAATATTTTTTTTAATTATTCAAGCAAACTATATTGGTCTGATAGCCAACCCAGTTTCTGCACAGTATTGATTGGGAAATGAATATCTAGATATTTTTAGCCAGAGCAGTGAAAGTGTCACTATATTATGATTTGGTCAAATGAATGCTAGTGCACTAACTATAAATAATAGTAGTGATAGAAGTATCACATACCTCTTGATTTTGAACCCATGATTTATCTTTTTTGTATTTAATTACATAGAAAATGGTAATAATAAACCAGAAATAACTAATTTATGTAAAAGAAATTTTGAAAAGTAATTTTAAATATTTCATGATTCATAATTTTTATTGTTGATATACTCAAGAGATTTTTACCATAGAGTTATGTACTTCTTCATAGATGTATCCAAAAGTATAATTACTTACTAAAACAATATTAACAAAAAAAAAAAGTTTTTATAATTTTAGCAAGGACAATAAAAAGTTTAACAGACAATTATGATATACTATTTATAAGAATATGAACATGATATAGAATAAAAAAATTCCTTGGAGTTAAAGCAAAATATAAATAATTATATCACAAATGAAATATATGCTTAAAAATCAATTTTTCAATTGAAATTTGAGATAAAGTAAAGAGAGAAAGCCAATTTTTTTAAAAGTTGGGCAAAACTAAAAGCTTCATAACTTAAAATTATTTTCATTACTGAAGTTATTAAATAGCTTTGTTCAATCTGAACAAGTTTTTTGATATATACTTTGTTGGCTTTAATCATTGTTAACTTTTGATTAATATTCAGTATATGGTAACGCCTTAGTAGCATGTGCAACAGTTTAATGCTGTTTAAATATTATTGTTAATAGTAATTGTTATAATGTGGCCAATTTTTTATGCTGTTTTGATTTTAACAGTATGTACTTATTAATTGAAGATGAAAAGTTTTTTAAATGTTCCCCTTTTTTTTTTTCAGAATATCGTTTTATTTATTTGTTGATTTCATTTACTCATTTCACTTATCTCTTGTAATTTAGAAAAGAATATTTAAAGTTAATGCAAATCTTTTAAGTGTTATTTTTTATTACAAAGAAATTTTAGCACTTAATAAAACAGTTTTTTTTTGTTTTTGCTATAATATTTGAAAATACCATCATAATCTTTTTCAGAACCAGAAATCTTGATATCATGTTTAGCTGAAACTTGGTTTTTGACACATAGATTTTAAAATAAGTAAAATTACTTAAAGAATTAGATGCTGAAAATCAACTGTGCTAACAATTTATTTATTTTTAAATTTATATTGATCGATTCCTATAAATAAAGATATTTTTTGAGGATATACAGTGTTTTTATTTTGCTTTTGTATTACTGAGATCTAATGCTATTGCATAATTAATATATACTAGCAGAATCTGAATTATTTCACAGATAAATATAAATTTAATTAATTTATTCAACTTACTGCTTCACTAGCTCACTCATTGAATTTCTCATACGCCAACATGTATGCATAGTTATTTTAATGATACTTAATTAAATTCATTTGTGTTGTAGAATTCCCCTCTTTTCTTTCAAAGCGTAAGCTTATGGTTAAGACCTGTAGATGTCCCTACCTTCGCATTTTCAAGCGCACACTCTTGAGGTTTATTGCCTTAGTAAATATTATAATTAGTAAACATACTCTGGAATTACATTGCATGTTATGATAACTATACAAGATAGTGAGTGCTATGAAAAAGTTAATTTTTTTTTGTAGCTATATATAATTAACTTTAAAATAAAAAAAGAATATAAAATTATTTTTATTTATATTATTAAATTTTAAGTTGATAGTATTTTTATTCTTTATATATATATATTTTAAGATATGTTATTAACGCAACCTGTTGATCGGGATGCAAATCAACTTCCAACACCTAGTAGCCTGCAAAGAAAAATTATAATTAAAGTAAGTTGCTAATCTCATATTTGAACTGTTTTTTTTTTTTCATAAAACAAATATTTTATAATTTTTATAGTTAA
Source organism: Epiperipatus broadwayi (assembly GCA_028023455.1). Taxonomy (NCBI): domain Eukaryota; kingdom Metazoa; phylum Onychophora; class Udeonychophora; order Euonychophora; family Peripatidae; genus Epiperipatus; species Epiperipatus broadwayi. The sequence goes on along the minus strand of JAQFVV010001360.1, from coordinate 73,811 downwards.
ATTGAGATTTTTTAAAAACTAATTCTGTGCAAGATGAAAATTTATACGTAGGGTAAAGATATATATTCTTTCATGCTGACAAATTCAAAAGATATTTATTTTACTGGCTTACTGTCACTTTTTACAAAAGAGTGAACTACATGGAATTATATATCTTAAAAATCAAGCTTATTATTATAAGCTTAATCTGGATCAAAGTGCCTAAACATTTATATAGATAAAATAATCAGTTAAAGTAGCTTATCAATTCATTAGTTATGCCTATGTCATTTTTTGATATCCATTGTATCTTTTCTTTGGTCCTAAATTCAGTATTATATAAATATTGATCTGTCATTTTTTGAACTTTCATTTTTTAATATTTCTCATTGGCAAATCATGGTCTGTCATAATACTTCTATTAAATGGATAATTTTTTTTTTTTTTTAAATTGACATTTTTATTTTGTTAAATAAGTATCATAACTTCTTTCTCTTTTTTAAATCATATACTTCAGAGGTACAATTTTACCTTTTTTTACTTTAGAAAGTATTATACTAAAACTTTAAAAAAAATTTTTGTTTGATGAGCACAAGTTCAGTCACCAAATTACATATACTGAAATGTGATCTGAACTACTTATTAGCCATGAAATTGTATGTAATGTTTTGTGACCATGATCTTGAATGATGGTTTGAATTGCACATTGGTAGAACTAATTTTATATACGGGAAGTAGATGAAGTAGTGTTGATGAGGAAGATTAAGTACATAGAGGTTCAAACTTAGATGCTAAGTTAAGAAGCCAAATGGTGATTCATTTTAATGTGATATCTCATATAGATTAATGCAATTATATCTGACCCTTAATGATCATATATGAGAAGATTGAGTTTGTATATTTGCTTTCTCAGAATAGGTATAATTGATACATATATCTGATTAAAAGTAGATATTTTTATAAGCTCTATGAATATAGTGATTATTCAATAAAAATATCTACTAAATATAAAATAATATAAAACTTTTACTTATTTAGACATATAATGAAATACCCATTGGCACCATCTTGAGCACCAGCAGTTTCCAAGAAATAAACTTTGCATCTTTCACATTATTTGGTCAATCTGCAGCTAGCAATGCTTCTAAAGAATAAATTATATGTTTAAATCATGATATTATTTATTTAACTTTTACAATATCCCATAATAATTTTATGCCTTTTTTATCTTTCATAGTAAGTAAATCTACGTTCTTAATCATCCCCCTCTTTGCCACTCTTCTCATTAAACATATTCTCACTACTCTATATTCATCTCAAATATGAAATTTAAAAGTTAAATTATTCAAGCATTTTTCTCCACCTAGTAAGTTACATTCAGGAGATGTCGTGATTTTTCTAGAAATAAATTAATTTTTATTATCATATTTCAACACTTGTCCCTGCAGAATGTATTGTAGTTAATTTTAGTTTTTCTTGATTTATTTTTAGTGTTATTGCTTTATGTAGATTACGTATAAGTATCATTCTAGATTTTATTGATGAACTTGATGTTATTTGATTTATATTCTTCTTCAGTAGTGCTTATAGATAATTGAGCTAAAATCTACATGGGTCTATTATACATTGTTTGAATTTACTGCATAGTTATGACTAATCAAACTGTCTTTTTGCCTATGTGTATAACTCACATTATCATTGTTTACTGAATCATAAATTTATGAGATTAAACCAGCACCTAAACTATGAAGCATCTTTACTTAAAAGTTTTTATTTCCGATTATTTTATGTTTTAAAATTATTTAATTGTAGGCAGCTAATAAATATTCATTTGTGTGTTAAAGTTATCTCATAATAAATTAAAAACATTACTATCTAATCAGAACTGGGATATTATTTATATTTTAAATGATATAAATTCTGCATTTTAAAATTTTAAGATATTTGTAAATCTTTAATTATAAAATCAATGCTTCCTTTGAAATTGACAAGCAATTTCAGAAAATATTGAGCATGGATATCTGATAATTTAATAGAAAAGATTAATCAAATAAAGTATTTAAAATTCTTGGATGAAAATTTAGTAAATTAATAAAAAATAAATACCGAAAGTATCAAAAATATATATTTAATATTAAAAATTTTTTTTTGAAATGGAAATTGATTAATTCTTTAATAATGAAACATTTGTTAAATCAAATTAAATTAATAAAACACAATGGTAATATTGTTATTGGAAGTTCAAAATAATGAAAAATATGTTTGTTTATATAATAGGTAGTATATCAGTGCACAATTGTCATTTGCTTCTTTTTACCTTATTTTTTATGTATAGATTTTAAAGACTTTCAGTTGTCTTATATGATTGATAGGTTTAGTACTATTTATTCAGCTGAATTAGATAATTTAACGCCAAAGATTCTTGAAGAAAATAAATTTGATTGTATATCTGTTCTTGTTATTTATTTAATATTTTATTAATAGCTGAAAGTTTGTATTATTATGTATACTTTTTGAGAACTATAGTCCAGTAATCTTTCAATTTTTTGATTTCCAAATTGTTGGAAATTAAATAGAAAATGGCGTCATTTTTACTTATAAATAATATATTGTCCAAGCATCAATATGATTTTATTTCTGGTAGAAGTATACTGGATACTTTCTATAATCTTGTGTACAATTTGACCTTGTCCCTAGATAATGATCTCAAAATTGTTACTATATATTTAAATTTATCTAAAGCATTTGATTTTATATCTCAAAAATTTTTATTTAATGCTTATATTTATATGGTTTCGTGGTCAAAAAGCTTCTTGGCTCGCAAATTATTTAAAGGATAGAAAGTGGGCAATGAATATTTTTCTGTGTTAGTAGTTCTTTTATAATACTTAATTGTGGTATATTACAAGGTTCAGCTTTGAGTCCTATTTTGTTTCTAATTTATGCTAAATTTCACTATATTTAGAATCAAAAGATTTATGTTTTTGCAGATGTTATTGCTTTGTATTGTATTGCACTTTTATATACTTTGGTATTTTAAAAAAATAATTAGTGATGGTTTACTTTTAATTAATAAATTCTTAGTTTTTAATTGCTTGCCATTTAATTTGAATAAAATGAAAGTCATACATTTTTCTTATAAATTTGTTTCCATATTTTTATGACATCATAATTTACAATAATTATTTTTTTTATTATAGTAAGTAATACTTGTAAATGTGATATTATTCCTTGTCTTAACTTTTTGATTATCGGTTTTATTAATTTGCATGACTTGTTTCAGAAATAGCATGGTAATTCTGCTGCTTTAAATCATTTTTCTACTACTATCTTAAGTGATATTGACAGATTTTTTTTAAAGTTAAAACCATGGTCTACAATTATCAATTTATTAATTCAAAATAAAATCTGAAGAAGTCAGTATTTTCCAAGCAGTTCCGTAAATTCAAAGACCTACATGAAAAAAGTAGAGCTTTCAAGGAATTAATGGCATTAGTTCTCTATAATCTGGTTTCCATAATTTTTACAAGATTATTTCAAGAAAATTTTTGGAATAAAAAAAAAAATTATCTTGTGCTAGTTTATTAATAATTATTGTTACCTAGATGTATTTATTGATTTTAATTTATCTTGGTCAAATCACATTGACTTTTCTTGTTGTCTTATAAAGTAAACTAAATTATATATTTTTTCATTTATCTAAGTTTTTATATTAGTCACTTTTAATTACTATTTATATTTCTTATTATCAAAGTTTATTATGTTATAATATCTCAGTTTGTAAGAACTTTTCCTTTTGCGATATCTTCTCTATCAGTTTTATAGAATTTTACAATATGTATTATTTGAGAAATATTAGAGTCTCATAGTATATACTAAATGTTATTCATTTATATTGGTATATGTTGCAGGAAATGTCACTTAGATCCTTGATTTTCTGTTGTAAATACATGATTATCTACTAAATGTCAAATAACAATATTTTTTTTTAAGATTTCCAAGTGGAAGTAACTTTTAGTTGTAATGATTCCATTTATACAAAGATATTTATTTGAATTTAACTAAACAATTATTTGACTTTTAAAATTTTTTTATATCATGGGTTATATCATACTAAATGATATTTTATCTGTTTTTTAATTATTATTATTTTTGCATATATACTCTGTTTATACTTTTATCTGTTATATTTTAAACTCAATAAATATTTTTCTTGTGTGGAGTTTATATTACTGTATTATTTATATATTGTTTATTAATAAATAAGTAAATTATGGAACATTTTGATTTTTAAAATTGTAACAAAATTTATTCACTAAAAATTAAACAATAAAAAAATGTAAATTAAATGATTGTAAATAATAATTATTAGCATATTAGTTACAGCTCGAAAGAACCAGAAAAATCTTTTTCATTAACAACTAAAAAAAATATTTTGCATTCAATTTGTATAAAGATAATTTCCTAATAAATAGTAGCTTAAGAGTTTTAAAAAAAAGTGGTTCAGGTCTTTTACGATTACATACACCTATATGCAAAAGTGATAATTATAAGTCATCATCATTGTCGATCATTATCAATCTATAGCAGGATGAAGGTCTCTCCAAGTTCAATCCCTCTCCGATCTCTAGTCTCTCTTCTCCACATCACCCTAGACACTTTCTTATTTCATTCATCCATCTTATGTGTGGCCTCTTTCTGGGTCTTTTACAATCTATTGGCATCCAGTTTAAGATTTTAATTGTTCTTCTATTATCATCTCTTTAGCAATATGTCCAGCCCTACTCCCATCTTTTAATTCTTTCATTAATGTCAGTAATGCCTGTTTATTCTCTTATCCATATATTGTGTTTTTAATGGTCTGAAGTTTCTGTATTGATCTTCTATTAAGTGTCCAAGTCTCAGGTCCATATATTAAAACTGGTAAAACACATTTATTTAAAACCTTTTTTTTCAAACACATATTCATATTTCTTTTTAATATTAAATTATTTCTACCAAAAGCACTCCAACCAAATTTTTTATGATTAATTTCATCCATTATGTTTCCATCCATAATAATAATCACACCAAGGTATTTGTAGTTATTAACTTATTCTAATTCATTCTTATCAATCTTTATATTCCTCTTTTTTTTTTTATGAAAATCCATTGAACATTACTTTAGTCTTTTTAACATTTACCTTTAGTCCTACTTTTTTACTTTCATCTGATAACTCTTTTAATATTTCCTGAAATTCTGAAGCATTATTTGCAAAAATAACTACATCATCCATAAAATCTAAATGACTTAAATAATCTCCATTTACTTTTATTCCTTTAGCTTTCCATTTTACTTTACAAAAAAAAACTTATTGCAGCACCACTGTAAAAAGTTATTTGGAGATATGGAGTCACTCTGTCTTATACCCTTCTCAATGTTAACCTTCCTAGTAATGTAATTGTAGCTGTTGAATTTTTATAAATATTCTTTAGAATATGACAATATCCTGGGTCTATACCTTGCTGATTCAATGCTTTAATCACTGAAGAAATGCTTTTAGAATCAAATGCCTTTTTATAATCTACAAATCCAAAGCATAATGGCAACTCATCTATAACTTCTCTCAGCACTTGGATATGGTCCCTTGTACTAAACTCACTTTTAAATTCAGCTTTCTTCTTTTGGATGGTTGAAATCCAAAGTTCTCTGTAGATGTGTTGCAATTATTTTGATAAAAATTTTGTATAACTGATAAAAGACTGTGGCACTAGTCGATTAGCCCCCACACGGCGTCTGATGTCGCTGATTCCATCTAAACGCACTGAAATATGCCATTTACGCAGCCCATAGAACAGTTCTGTTCATATTAGCCACTAAGCAGGCTTAAATGGTGTTGCACACAAATATTATGGCCCGCTTTTGTGCTTCGCGGTACTATGCAAATAGCGCACACTTCACAGATGTGAGGGTGTGTAGAATTCAAGTGGCCATAACTCTTTTCATATGCATTCAAAGTAATAATTTTTCACACAACCTGATGTAGTTTTAGATAGTAATAATTGTCAGCCCATCGCCATGCTTTCATATACATCTTTTTAAGATGAAATAAATTGCAAAAATGTACATCCCAGAAGCATTTTACAGAAATCACGTGAAAAACTTATTTTGCGCAAGAACAGCTATGAGACTTAGGTCTGTAATTTCTAATATCTTTATCACCTTCTTAAAATGTTAATATTAATACTACATTCTTCCAACCATCTGTTATATCTTAATCATTTAGACATATGGTATATAATATTTGTCTGAAGGTTTGTAATGATGGTATATTATAAGATGTGATATGTTGAATTATTTCCATCATTTATGAGTGAATGTTGAATGTATAGAAAATTTTAAACTTTATTTAAACTTTTCAAATACAAACAACTTGTTAGTAATAACACACAAATAATTAATACAGGTTAGTAAATTACACAACGTTTCGAGTAGTATTATTCTCCACTCTTCTTCAGGTATTTATTGCTGGCCTATATGCACAGTGACAATATTCACTTAGAAGTTGAACTCGCACCTTTAGATTCTTGAATATCGAATCTAAGGCAAATGCTCTACCAACTGAGCTATTCTGTCAAAGGCAACATATAGTAGAAATTTGATATATTTATTGAACCAACCCTCATATATAAATATATCAATGTTCTACTATATGTTCCTTTTGACTGAATAGCTCAGTTTGTAGAGCATTTACCTTAAATTCGATATTCAAGAATTTAAAGATGTGAGTTCAACTTTTAAGTGAATATTGTCACTGTGCATGTAGTCCAGCAACACCTGAAGAAGAGTGGAGAATAATACTACTTGAAACATTGTGTAATTATTAACCTGTATTGTCTATTTGTGTGTTATTACTAACAAGTTGTTTGTATTTGGAAAGTTTAAATAAAGTTTAAAATTTTTTATACATTCAACATTCACTCATAAATGATGGAAATAATCCAACATATCACATTTGGTATATAACTTTGTCAAAATTTTTTCTATATCTTCATCTGCTTCTCTTAAGATACCAATTATAATTCTATCATTACCTGGAGCTTTTCTCTTCTTCATAAATTTAATTGCATATTTCACTTCTTCATTTAAAATCCTGGGCAATTTAGAAGATATAATAGTTGTTGGGATTACTTGTTCTTTATTACTATATAATTCTCGATGAATTTTTTTACTCATTTCATAATGTTACCTCTCTTATTAGTAATAGTTCTGTCTTTTTTTCTTATTGCACATATAAGTTTCCTACCAATACCAAAATGTTGTTTTACATTTTTAACTTTTATTTTCTTCTATTGCTTTTCTTGCTAGTTTACAATTATACTTTCTTATATTATTATCAACTCTTTCGCACCATTTTACAAAATTCAAGATATTCAATTCTTCTTAATGCATCATTTTTACATATTTTCATATTCCTTCTTTTCTTCATAAATTCTCTAGTCTCAGTAGAAATTTTATTGGTCAATTGTTGCTTTTTTCTACCAGCTATTTTTGTTGTAGTTTTTAAAAGTATATCAATTATTTTTCTATTAATTTTATTCAAATCTAAATCATGTTCAAAATCTGCTAATATTTGAAAATGATTTGCAAGTTTCAATTTAAATTTATTAGAGTGTTTCTGAAGATTAGGAATATCAACTGTGAATATTGTTTTTCTTAATAATTTTTCTCTCTCTATTAACATATGTCTATCTCACACTAATCAATGATGACTTTCTGTATTGAATTTATTAAGAACATTACAGTCTTGAAATATGTATTTTCTGTTAATCAAAATATAACCCAATTCTGTGGAAATTCATTTGGATGCTTCCAATATTTCTCAAAAAAAGAATTCATAATGTAAAGTTTTTCTTTTTCTGCAAACTCCACAAGTTTATGTCCTCTCTCATTTCTATTACCACCACCAAATCTATCTATAGCACTTTCCTTTTTCAATTGTTTACCAATTCTAGCATTAAAGTTTCCCATAACAATTTTAAAATATTGTTTGGTCTGATCAAAAGCCTTTTGCACGTTTATATAAAAATCCTTTAATATTTCATCACTATGAGAACTTGTTGGGGCATAAACCTGAATTATCTGCATTTGGTATCTGCTATTAAGTTGGATAACTAATCTTGCCATTTTGCCCAATACCCATTAATCTTCACAGTGTTATTTTTCCACTTTTTATTTATAATGAATCCCATTCCATTTGTACTTTCAATATTTGTGCATTTGTCGTAGAGAATGTTCATTGTTTAAATCAACCATTTTTCTTCTAACCTCTCAAAATCCAATAATGACCCATTTAATATAAGACAGCTTTTCTTCCAATTATTGCAATCTTCCTTCACTTAAAGGTGGTCTACAATTGTAAATACCTAAATAAAAAGTCATCATCAAATGGCAACTTGGGTCTGCAATTAGGGAATTTCTTGGCATCCTCTCCTTTCAGCTACCATTTACTGCCTTGGCTAGTGGCTTTACAGGCTCCTGGGAATAAGGACCATGATTTATTTTGTCTGTCATGATTGTAAATATCTATTAGAAAAAAAAAAAGTTCATTCACACGCATATTTATTTTGCCATATCAGGCAGCTGAGAAGAAAGATCATGGTGTTTCTTCACCATGCTGGCTAATGCATGTTGGTTAACAGCCTATCCATGTTTATATACTATATGAATAATCACATAGTATTAATAGCTGCAGCAACAAAAATGTATGGAGTGAACATTAGGAATTTGCTCTGCTTGGTTTTTTTAGGGCCTCCAAGAGGAATCAAAGGATCTCCTTTTAGTTAACAGCAAATTCCTTTTTGCAGCATTATAAGTATGTCATATTAAACAGTGTGGTCAGGTGATTAATTATTTTAAATGTATTTATCTCTTACATTTATTTTATTCCATAGCATAAATGTTATTGATTAAAAATTCATCTTTATTGGTATTATAGTATAAAAATTATTGCAAGATCTAACCTGAGTGTTATATGAGCACAGGAATTGATCAGCTCAACAAACATAATATCTGGGAGTGCATCCCTATCAGTTGCTAAAAAGATTTGAGGAATTTCATATCTCTACTATATACAAAATTTCTAAAACACATATCTGTTCCATTTTTGTCAAAAGAATAGGAATATCTCATCTCTAATATACAGTACATATAAAAATATCTAGTTTAATGACAGTTGAGGGAATTTTCTTCAAGGACAAAATGAACACACATTTATGAAGCAGCTATATGTTCTCATATAAAGTGTACTTTCATTTATATATATATTAAAGAAAATGATTTCAATAAAAAAATTTATTTTAACAAATGTTTTTTTTTAATCAACCTTACAGTATTGATGGTGCACATACTTTTTCCATAGCATTTAAAATTTCAAATTATTTTTATGTAAAAACAAAGATATGCTTTTTTAGTGTATTGATTTCTAATAAACATTCTGCTTTTTTCTTATATTATTGTTTGATAATTTTTAAAATCTTAAAATATCACATTTAATTCAAACTGCCAAATAAAATTTTGCACATTTCAATAGATTTTTGATAAACCACTATTTTACTTTTTTAATACTAATTGAAATAAATACAATGGGATTTAAAAAATTGAATATATTTTAGTTTTATATGACAAAATAAAATACAAAATCATTTTCTCTTTTTTTCTCATCATTAAGATTACAATAAATTTGGTTAAAATAGTAATAATAATAAGAAACCATTTTACTGTAAATATTTTTGGTAAATTTAAAAAATAAGATTATATTTTCCACACATGATTGATTTTTTTTTATGACTCTACATTTCTTTTATACAATAGCCAAGTTTTCTAAAAAAATATTCTGTAGTTAGATACATTTTGTAGGATTTTGGAATCCAGGTTAATTATTAATGTGTTATGGCATGCTTTATGAAAATATCTGACAAAGTGATCGTGATAACTGATTTGCAATGCTTATATATATATAATCATACTAATAGAATTGTATTAAATGACTATCTATGATAACTTTGGGATTCCCTCTGTGAGAAATTTAATAGTAGAGAGATATTTTATATAGTTGGACAGATGAACTCTATTGATAATATCTATTTTTATCAAAGATGTTGTATTCCAGGGGTGGCCAACTTTTGTGTTCATAAGATCTATTTTTTATTTTAAAAATGTGTTGCGATCGACTTGTTGTCATAGGCGATCGACTTTGTCATAGGCATAGTCTAAGTGGAGGGAGGTGTGAAATATATACTATTTTTATATATCTACCTAGTAAAAAATAACAATTATTTAACGAGCCAAAAAACTCATGTCCGCTGGAATTAAAGCAATATGAGTAATTATTAACAATATTTATTAATAAAATTTGCTACATTAAATCAAGACTAAAAATAGTATTTCCAATAATATCTAAAATTGAAAAAAAAATTAGAACAAAAACAAAAAAAAACTTGAAAATCTTGACTTAATTTGTTTCACTCGTCATCCGACAGCTCTTGCCAGATTGGTCTTGCGATCGACCAAAAATGGCTTTGCGATCGACCGGTGGATCACGATCGACTTGTTGGACACCCCTGTTGTATTCCGATATTATGAAATGGTTAACGGAAAATAGGGTCTCTGGAGAAGTTTTCTCTATTTCATGATTGATTTAATATAACAAATAATTTTTTTCTTCTTGGTTTGCATTTTAACTGTTATTTTTAAGTTTAAAAATAACAGATGGATTACAATTCAAAGTTATTTTTTTATTTTTAAAAAGGCTTATATTTTAAAAGATGATTGGAACAGCTTTTGATCTGGAGATAAACAATTAATTTAGCTACCAGTTAATTAATCAAATCAATATTTTTTTCTTTAACAAATTTTCCTTCTTTCTTCAATTTTTTTTAAATAGCTATGTACAATTAATTCTGAAAAAAAAAATTTAATTATAAAAAGTAATAATGACAAATTAGTAACACCAACACTTGCATATATTTTGATTTATACAAAATGTCTCTTTTATATATTTAATAGATTGTTACAAGTTTTTAACACTTCATTTATTTAGTCTATATAATAAAATTATAAAACAATAAAAAATTATATGATGAATTTATTAATTATTTTACAGTAAGCATTGCAATAACCACAAGTAATATTTGAACAATATAATCTATAAATGTATTGAGAAATATATATAAAATCACATGCCCACATATAAGATTAATATAAAATAGAAACTGTTAATTAGACTATACTACAGGTATTAATCCTAGATTTATTATTTAAATTAAATATTTTAGATATTCTTATTTTAATTTTTATTTATTTTTTCCATATTGATTTTAATAACTCTCTCCTAGATTACATTTTCAGTATATATGTATCAATATAGACACATACATTGTAAATAATAAATGAGAAATGCTTTGAATTATAATATCTGAGTTGTACTTAAAGCTAATGATTAAGTTTTACTTTATTTATATTATACTTCAATGAAAAATGTTTAAACTACTTTTCTATGCTTTCATTTTTACATATCTGACATTTATTTTCTGGTTCCTTGAAAAATAATGATTTAAGAGATAAGTATATATAATTTTATGCGTTAAAAAATTAAGTTCAAATATTACAAATCAGAGTGTGTAATAGTCATATTAATGAGACAGATAAAATGCAAATTAAAAATAATTTAGAATACTACAATTTATTACATTGAAAGGATGGGAAAAATTGTTGAGCTGGAAAGATTTTACTATACATGAAATTAAGAGATAAATAATTTGTGTATTTGCATAAGAAATAAGAAAAATATCCATAACTAGATTACAGATACAAAATTATTAAGAGTGAGGGAAAAAGATTGATAAGCAGCTTAGTAAGAAAAAAACAGAGTTATGGAAAATGAATATTAATATATTAAAAAAGTAGAATTATATATGGATAAAAAATGTACTAAAAACATATAATATATCGAAGGATGTTATAGAAGAGTCTTATTGTTATTTGGTGAAAGGAGAGAAGCTTTGGATTCGAGAGAAAGAAGATGAAAGTCAAAATAAGAATATGATTTATGGGATTTATATGAAGATGGGATGAAAAATATTAAATATTTATTTTAGAAATGTAGAATATTAAAAGTAGATTAGGATAAATTGTATGGAGAGTTTGAGAAACCTAAAGGAATTAAAAATATATCAATTTTTTTGCTTAGATCTAGATGACAAGAATGAGGAATATAAGGATGGGATATTGGAATTAAATTTTATTAAGATGGGATAATTTTAGCAAGAGAGACTTCTACAAATCATAACGCAAGATTTCGATTTTATAAAGATAAGAGGAACCCCTCTTATCTCTAACCTATTTTTTGTAATTATACAGGCAAATCTAAAGCATTTTGATTTGGGGGCATGAAGCTAATAAATTCTTCACTGATTAAGTCAACTATTTCTATTAAACATTAACAAGGCGCATGTACTAAGTATTACATGCTGACATAGTGCTTAATAAGAATTAATATTTACAACTTTAAATTGATTCAAAATATTTCTAAATTTAATATCTGAATATTGACTCGTTGTAAATCGAAAGATTTCACAAATGTTAATGTTTAATAGAAATAGTGGACTTAATCAGTGAAGAATTTATTAGCTTCATGCTCCCAAATCAAAATGCTTTAGATTTTCCTATGTAATTATAAAAAATAGGTTAGAGATAAGAGAGGTCCCTCTTATCCTTATAAAGTCAAATCTTTCGTTATGATTTGTAGAGGTCTCTCTTGCTAAAATTAAGCACTCAAGGCGCATGTACTAAGGTTTTAGCCTTATATAAGTATTAAGATGGGATAAGAAAATAAAAAGAAATTGGGCAAATGATTTGCTAAAAAAGAACAAAAAATAAATGGGTTTACTGTAATATAAAATATTTTTATAAGGAGGGAATGTTTAATTTGACTAACAGAATCTCTAAATATATCGATTATGTATAGGCTTCTGCATTCATCACATCAATGTCGATGTTTATTTTTTCTTTCATCTATCTATCAAGATCACCACCTGGTATTGATTAACTAGGAAAATAATGCTTTTTCCTTTATTGTTTTTTTTTTTTTTTTGTGGATTGTTTAAAGACTGTTATTTTTTTTTGCATTTACACACTCTTATACAATTATATAAACATATACCTTTTTTTTTTTGAAAACTAGCAAAAGATATTACCAATTATTGATAGATATATATGTATTTTCACTGAAATCTTAAATATTATCTGATTAGTGTTTTAACTGTAATATCTATGGAAAATTTTGTGGCCTGCTAGAAAAAGATAAGCTTATAACATAATCTGTAAATCAAAAACTGATAAGAAATGAATTGAGATTTAAATTATTTAATAAATAAATATTTATAATTTTATAAATAAATGTTAATTTATTTGTTAAAATAATTTTATGTAATGCTCGTTGTCCCCACAACAACTTTGCCACCCAACCTTCTGGCGCTCTCTCCATTCAACTCCATAACTTCAGAAAATTATTTATTTCTAACATTTCTTTCCATACAATATATATATTTATAGGGTGTTTTTGAAATTTCAACAGTATTACATTGATTAGAAAAGAACGATAACAAATACATATCTAAGATTTAAAATAATCTGATTTAATGCATTACATAAAATCATCACTTGTTTTTTTGCAAAACTTCTTAAGAAAAAAAATTGAATTTGTAAGTTCTATTTCTGAAAGCAGATTATTTATTAACAAAGAACAGTAAAGTTGAAAGAATGTAATAACAAAGAATATATTATCAATGCTTTCAATTTAATTTTTTCAAAAGGAAAAAAAAAACACAGAAAGATCTAAGTAGCATAATTAAGCTTTTCCCAACTTTCAATTTTAGTAATAAAGATTTGAGAACTTTGAATTTTTTTTTTAAAAAAAAACTCTATAAGTTACATTTATATGTTTGCGGGGTTTGAATTCAGACTTTCACATGACCCAACACTCTCAGTGCCATCTCATATTGCTGACCCACCTGATCACACACATGTTGAAAAGATAAATAATCACCTATATGCGTATTTCATGCTAAAATAGCAATCATCAGTTGGTCTAGATTACTATCCTCAAACATATATATAATCAGTACTCAGCTTTATATTAAGATAGTCAATATTTATACTTTAATGGACAGGCTTCAAACTATTCCAACTCACAACTCTTTAGCCTTCCATTTCATTGAAAATCTGATGATGGAATGTTCAAAGCCCTTGATAGTGCCAAGGTTGTCATCCTACCCATGTTGACATATTAGTCATTCTGACCCCTCATGTACAGGAGAATAATCCATTTATATATACATATGCGAGGGATGGGCAGACCTTTTACACACTATTTATGTAAATTAATACATTGTACAGGCTTAAACCTGCATTTATATATGTAATATATGTGGGGTTATATGTTTTAATAAAAGCTATAAAATTACTTTAAAAATAAGAATTTAAAATAACGCTATCTAACACGTTAAATGGGTAAATATAAATAAAGTTGCATTTTCTATTCCTTCCACACAAAAAAAAAAAAGTGATATATCCCAACAGGAATAACTTAGTAATTTTTGGTGATAATTTACATAATGCATGGCTTTCAAGGAATTGCTATCATTACATACATTAAGAAGTAACCCTGAATGCAAATTATTGGGTAATTTGTGACAGAATAATGAAAATTATGAAACTTATTCAGTTGCTCAAGATGAAATAATGAAATTGTTTTGTTATGCAGTTTAGTGAATTGGCATAAAATGATTCTAAGAACTATTAACTTTAGTCAGTAATGCAATATTTAAAACAAAAAAATGAAAAAGTAAAATAAATAAATAATGAAAAATTAAAACGATATAATTACTATATTACAATTACTATTGGCATCATTATTAAGATGTTCCAAACATTATTGATGATAATAATTTTAAGAGCTAAAGTTAGAAGGTTTGGTTTGACAAATCTCCTTTACAGATTGAGTTACAGATGATTTTAGATTATGATTAATTCAGTTGTTTAGAAGAGATTGTATTTTGATGGTTAGTTTATACTTTTTTTCCAAAAGTAGGTTTATAAGCAAATTTATATATTGTTATACCATGTTGAAGCTTGCATACAACTGTATTTCTTGTTATAATAGATGCTTCTTCATGTAGTAATCTTTTTTAAACTTGGATAGTTTTATATGAATAGCCTGTCTATTTTGGTGGTAGTCTGCCTTTCTGAGAATTACATCATTATAATTCAGGTGTTTGATTCAGACGTTTGTGTTGATGAAAAAGCCTATTTCTAAGGTGATCACTCATTGCCTACCACAGGGATTATGAGAACTAGGATGAATGAATGATTCAATCGTTTGGGAGTTTGGTGATTTGCCAAATTTCCTTATACTGTTTTCCCGATGCTAATTGTTCATCTCTAAGCTTGATCTTCTTGATTTCTGCAAGAATTTGTTTTTGTGGGTTAATGATAGAATGACTGAAGATATAATTGCATCTAATTGTCCAGATAGCATAAATTAACATGATAGAAAGTCTTATTTTTGTGAAATTGCCTGCATTAATGATTTTACTCAAATTGAATATTTTGTTCTTGTCGGAGAGCATCCACTTGCTGATGAGGATTCTGTACATCCCAAGAACTGGACATCCAAAGAGAAGATGTGGAAAAGCTTCATCTTCTCTGTTACACAGTTGGCAGATGGGGTTTATTTTGGAGTATCCTCTCTTATGCACTAAGAAGAAGTTAGTAGAGAGAGAGCCGATAGATTGAATTTTAATACAAAGTTCAAAAATTTGGCTTCTAGCCTCCAGGGGTTGAATTGTTTTATTAATGAATAATTAGATATGTTTAGAAATCCTGAGATACTCTTTTGAATGCTGTTGACTGGGTGATATATGTCCCTGTATTTAAACTTTGTTTGGTTGGTGCTGTTAAGCAGATTATTAGTTTTTAGCGATGTGAAAATTTTGTCAGTCCATGACAAAATTTGTACATTGAATTAGTTGTTGCTTCCATCTTATTTTTATTTATTGTTTTTGATTCAAATGAAACAGTCATTATTTTCTATTTTTGTTTTTGTTAGTCTATGTCATTCATCTTGAAATCATATTTTTATTTTATAGAAAACCATTAGAATTTTTAAAATAACTATTTCTGAGATAAATTAAAATTCGTTTAAAATATATAATATATGAATCTTTATTAAAGAACTTTAAAAAAAATAAGAAATAGTTTATTAAATATCCAATATCATGAGCTATAATAAATAAAATCATATTTGTTAGCAGAATAGTTGACAAGTCCATGGGATATTTTTTAATGAACTTAGAAGTGAAACTTTGTCATGTTGGCTTTGACTGATAAGATATTTTTTTTGTAATATGAAATCAAGAAATGAATAATAAATTATATTAATGAATGCAAGCAAACAGAAATTAACCTTTTTTAAAAAAAATTATTTAATATTAACTGAAAACATTGGAGAAAAAATCTAATGAGGATATACAAATAACTAAAAATTAAATTATACATTTAAAATTTGAGTCAGGAAAATTTGTGATTGATATATTGATTTCCTGACTTGAGGATATCCTATGGTTACTTCAAAAAATATTTTTAAATGACATTACTTTTTTTTTTTTTTTAAATTGACATATAATTATCAGCCTATTTATTTTTATGATAAATTTTATATATTTGGAAAAGTAACATTGCAAAATGTTTTAATAAAATAGCTAATATTTTTGTTCTTGTTATTTTTAAATTTAATATGAGTATTTGGAAAGAATGGTGGAAAATAATTATAGCCTAAAACTAATTTTAATGTCATTTTCAGTGTTAGTTATTTCAGTCTATGAAAATTTAAAGAAAAATGAAAGATTTTTTGTTTCAAAAATGAGTTTATGTAAGTATATAATAATTGATACAAATCCACATATAAATGAGTAAATTAATTAAAACAAACGATTTTTACTTTAAATAACAACAACAAAAGTTGAAGTCAATTGTTTTTATTATAATGAGAAAAGTTGTTTTTATTATAATGAGAAATCATGAAGATGATTCACATGAATTTCTGTCATAATTTTTTATTACAGATTTGGCAAATAAATTACATAATAATTTTCAATTAATATATATATATATGTGCTCTGTGCACAGATAATGAAGCTATTATACGTAAGTAAAATTATCAAAAGTTACCGCCAAAAAGCGCTTGGCGGTAACTTTTAATAATTTTACTTACGTATAATAGCTTCATTATCTGTGCGCAGAGCACATATATATATATTAATTGATTTCAAACGCTAATGAAGTAAAGCCTTAACTATTTCAATAATTTTCACTAGGTTTTTTAAGTAATTTATTTATCTTTACAGATGTTTTAAACACTTGTGCTTAATTGGTTCAAACTAGAATGATAGAACTGGTCATCTGCCTTAAATATTATTATGATCTACAAATATACGTATATATATTTAATTAATAAGGTTAATGGAAGCTTCTATTTGCTTTCTCAGAATTTTTATGCTAGTTTAATTTTTTTTCCAAATATCTGAGCAATACCTACCTCTACTAGCTATGCCATTATTGTTCTGTGAGTACATAACCTTATTATCTAAAGAATATAACAAGAGCCTAAACACAAAATATCTCATTAGCTTGCAGTTAAGTAAGTTAATGAGTAGTAGTGTATTTTCATTTAATATTTCTCAGTACAGGCATCTGAAAAACCTTTTGCTCTACACTAGAATATTTAAAATTATTTTTTTCTTTTAATCTCTCATTTACTTTCTTCACTTTTGTTTTTAATTTTTTATTTTTGCTTTCTTATTTTCTCTATTCTTCCTTGTTAGCCTTACACTATTTTATCTATTGTTTATTTGCTTTAATTTTTGTACAGATTCTATGACTTAGGATATTCCTAAAATGATTTTCTATTTTGTGCAATAATAATTATAAAAAGACATCAAAATATGAATAAAAAATATATTATATGGTCATAATTTATTTATCAGTTTTATTATGGTGATTGTCATATGCCGAAGTGATCATTATACAGGTTAATGGTTTTGCCTTATATTACTACCATAAAATATTTTTTTGCTACCTGTTGGGAGCAGAATAAATTTTTTTGGAAAAACCCAAAATTAATTAGCTGATTACTACAATTGTTGATTTATTTTACACAACAAATCAATAACTGTGTATTTCTATTTTCTCTGAATTCACATGCTAATGCAGTACAAATTCACTTTGTTGAGGGAACTGAGTGAGGCTGTTCTCTACACTTGAAAAAAATGTACACGACAGGGTTATGAAATATGCTGATTTTGTTAATGCCAATCAAAGTTGTTTTCACATTATCATTTTTTCACTATGTAAATCCATTATTGCATTGAGCATATATAACAAAGTGGATTGGTAACTGTTATCTGATTTTTATATTTTAAAATTGTAACATTTACTGCCATATGAAAAATTGTTTTAGATAAGCTTGGAACTGAATCCTTTTCTAGCCCATTCTATACAATTTTAGATGAAGAATTTAATTTTTTTCCAACACTTTGCATTCTTTTTTTAAAGTTTTATATAAAAAGTTGACAGGGTTTTTTTTAACACATAAGTTTC
Source organism: Epiperipatus broadwayi (assembly GCA_028023455.1). Classification (NCBI taxonomy): domain Eukaryota; kingdom Metazoa; phylum Onychophora; class Udeonychophora; order Euonychophora; family Peripatidae; genus Epiperipatus; species Epiperipatus broadwayi. The sequence goes on along the minus strand of JAQFVV010001360.1, from coordinate 55,135 downwards.
AGGTATATTTTTTTTTTTCTCTGTTAGGAATGCTACTGTTTTTAAAACATTTTGAATGGGCAAAGGGGAGAATAATTTTGTATTTCTAAAAACTTAAGTTACATCAAAAGATTTCCCATAAAGTGTATAGCTATTAACTACTTTTTCTTATTGCATTGCCAAATGTATACCATATAATACTAAATTGTCCAAGCATTTTACAACTGTTACACAATACTTTATTTACTACCCTTTCTTACAGTTTATAGTTTTGATTGCCCCAGAAATATTCTTCAGAATTTTATATCTCCTAACCAAGCATTGTGTAACAGTAGTAAAGTAGTGTATAGCTAACCATTTTTCACAGTGGAAGTCAATGGTATTTTTTATTCTCAATTAAAAGTGTATGTTTAATAAGTAATGACAAAAACATAAAACAATGTATAATATGTTATAAATAATAAAAATGACTTGAAAGTAATTCTTCAACATTCAAAACAAATTAGAAATAGATATAGCCTTTAGCGATATGGTGGTAGTAAAGTGAAGCAATAATTTTTTTTTTTGATGGATGTACATTAATTCTCTGCCTAAAAAGAGCTAGAGCTAATTAGGTAATAGAATTTGATACCACTTAATAACACTTTGCCATTATCACTGCTAATTTTCTATTGTTTGTCTAGCTTTAGTCATCTTATAATTTAAGAATAAATAAACTTTAATGGACTCACTAATATGCAACAGTTGTTAAGGATAGAAAATACGTAAATAGTTTAGTAGGTATCTTAAAGACAATAAATCATTCAAGTTATTTAGTTTATTCACACAAAAAAATCCACTCAAAGCTGTTATGTTTAAATTCAAATTTTTATGATTTTCCACACTTATGTTTTATTTCTCACTGTATTAATCAAATAATTAGATACTAATAACAATTTGCAATCTGAAGAATCTTTATATATTATAATTATATAGTATATCTTAATACAACTGTAATATGTCTTTGATGTCATTGCTATAGAGTTTATACAATTGAAATGCATCTATTAATGATGAATAGAATTTCATTTTTCATAGTGGCACATTTTTATTTTTGTAACTTTTTTCTTTTTAGTTTATGCTTTTAAATTAACTATACTATTAATAATGTTAATTGTTGTTGTTTTTTTTCATAGTTTTGTTTATTTAACAGTCATTTTCACAGATGTATAAACATATATTTTATTAGTTAGCTTTTATATCAATAAATATGTTCACATAATATATATATATAAAGTATATTAATCATTTTCATGGTCTTGCAGATGTAAACATTAAATATAAATGGAAATTTCTGCATAAGAATCAAAATAAATTTTTAACTTTGATGTAACAGAGGCCACACATAATTAAAACTGAAAGAGTAACCTGAAACATCGTAATCTATCAAATAGCAATAGCTCTTGTTAAGCTACTTTAATCTCGATTTATTGAGAAATTTTTAGAGAAGTTATTAAATTTCAAATTTTTATACATATATAGTATTTGTGTCTGATTATTAACTTTTATTAAAACCTGAGTATTAAACAAGAAATGGCATTTATCTTTTAGATTACATTAACTGAAAAATTTATCTAGATTATTATACTTAAATGCCAATTTTTATATTTAATGTTTATCCACACACGCATGTATATATATATTATCTTTACAAAAAATTCTATTTATATATCTATTATGCACATATACTTATATGTTCATATTCTAAATTGGTATATATATTTATAATTATAATATCTTCCAAATATCAGTTGTCATGTTTAGTCAATTAATTAAACAATATGGTCCAATAAATAAATGGAATTGAATTTTAGTATTAAAATTATATATTAATATAGCCATGTGCATAAATATTCTGAATTTTTTTTACTATTATATTACTGTTATTTAGATATTTTAATACTAAAATTCAATCCTTATTATTCAATGCATTCATAAATACAGTAATATTTAGTTTGCTGATTAATTTTAATTTTCATTCAATTTATATATTCAAAAAAATATTGATTTTTTTAAAGCTGTTATATCAGTAGATGCATACAAAATATATATGTATTTAATTAATAAACAAGAAATTAATAAATTTCCGTTTGTTCATATATATATAGCCTCAGAAAAGAGTTCACTATTAACTGAAAGGAAACTCTTTGATTTCTCTTTAAAATCTTAAAAGAACCAAACCCCCAAAAAAATCTAATATCCAGTTCATATGTTTTTGTCATCATAAATGGACATGGATGAGTGATTCATTCACACCCATCAGCCAAAATGATGAGTTTATTCGATTTTTTATCTCCGAGTTAGAGATCAAGAAATGCAATGATCTTTCTTCTCAATTGCTTAATAATTAAAACAAACATCAAGACAGGAACTTTCACCCTAACCCTATTCTTAGAAAGCTGCAAAGTTGTCATCCAAGATAATTATGATTGCAAACTGCCATTTGATGATAATCTTTTATTTAGATACCTACTACTGCAGATCATTTTCATATGAAGCAACATTATATGAATTGGAAGAATATCTAATATTAAATGGGACATCATTGGACTTTGTGAAATTAAAAGAAAAGATGAAGAGACAACTATAAAGATACAAATATTGGAAGCTCAAGAGAAGCGGAATTTCAATGCAAAGAAAAAGTGGAAGAACAATATTATGGAGATTGATGATATATCAGGCAGAATGATAAGATTAGATATTTAAAACTTAATAAAAGATACCAAATATAGATAATTTTATGCTCATGCTCCAATAAATTTTCATTGTAATGAAGTAGAAATGATTTTTATATACAGATGTATAAAATGCATTTAATCACACCAAAAATCATTTTAAAATGGTCATGAGAGGTCTTAATGCAAGAATTGAAGAATGATTGAATGATGAAAATGCTATGAATAAATTTGGCTCTAGTGATATATGAGAGAGAGCATGGATTTGTGGAAATTGCAGAAAAAGAAAAATTGTATATTATGAATTCTTTTTTGAGAAAAATGCTAATTAGAAATGGATATAAAAACATTCAAATGAAGATACAAGAAAATTGGATTTTATTTTGACTAACAGGAAATACATATTTCAAGATTACACAGTGTTGTTCATAGATTCAACACAAGAAGTGATCATCATTTAGGAAGATATAAAATATGTGCTAATGCAAAATTCGATGGTCACAAACTATTTAAAAGACATTTAGTAAGTGATATTCTTAATCTTCAAGAATACACCTTTAAATTAAAAACTTTCGGATTATTTTAAAATACAAACAGACTTTGTTGATGATTCAGACTTCATTGAAATCAATAACAAGATAATTGATACTCTTCTAAAAAGTACAGCAAAGATAGCTGGGGGGGACGGGACAATTATTTGAGAAGAGCAATTTATGAAAATAGAAAGGAAATACAAAAATATTTTAAAAAGATCTGTGAATAAGAATTAAAATATAATCCTTAAAAAAAAAGAAATGAAATTGTAAAGTTCTGTAAAATGGTATGAACAAGCTTTAGTAAGGATATATATGAAAATATAATTCAATTGTTAAGGAAAGCTAAAAGTTTCAAAAGAATAAAGCAATAGTTTAGGTGTTGGCAAAAAAATTATTTCAGCAATAAAAAGAAAAAATGAAACTTACTAAAGGGTCTTGACATGAAATATGGAAGAATTCTGCAAAGAATTATAATAAAGAACCAGTAATAAGTCGCTACCTTTACAACATCTTGTGAATTTCCAGACATTTTAAATAATAACATATGTAATTAAACAATCCTATGAAGAAGAGGGAAAAGCTTTAGAAACTGATGGAATCATTCTTAATATCTTAAAAGAAGCAGGTTAAGAAATATAAAAATTCTTGTTAAAATTATATAACAAATGTCTACATGTTATAGATGTACCAGGTAATTAGAAGAATGCAATAGTAATATTGATATTTAAGAAAAGTGATTAAAAAAATTAATAGAAATACCAGATCGATCTTCTCTCAGTTCTGTAACTTTGTATTCAAACCAAGCAAAAGAGCAAATTGGATATAAAAAAATTAATGAATTTTTGTCATTATGCTTTGGATTTGTAGATTATGAAAAAGCACTGACTTATCAACATATAGGCCCAGAATGTTATCATTTTAATATTTATCAAAATACAAGATTAACATTGGTAATGATGTATTATAGAAAGATTCAATATCTTCAAATTTTTATGAAGCACTTTTAACTGGTTTTTGTGAATTAAAGGATTTTGAAGATGAAATAGATGATTTTGCAAATAACTTTAGAGCTTTAGGAAATGTTGTAGTAAGCATTATAAGATGAAAGTATGAAAGTAGTATTAAAGTTAAATACTAAAACACTAAAGTGTTATTTAATGGATTTTTTCAGAAAAAGAAAATAAAGATTGGTAATCATGAAGTAGAAGATATTAAAAACTGCAAATATCTTAATCATGGCATTATCATTGATAGAAACATAATGAATGAATTGATCATAGAATTAAATTTGTATGGAGTGCTTTTGATAGAAATAACAGGATTTTTTAATAAAAGTGTTTTACCAGTTTTTATTTATATGTGTGAGACTTGGACACTTAACAGAAGAGCAGTACAGAGATTTCAGACTATTCACCAAAGTATAGAGATAAACATCACATGATCACTATTTCCCATGCTTGCCCATAACTGTTACCAAAATAGGCAAAACTCATTATACATATTGCCACACACTATAGAGTTATGTGTTGAGAGTGACAAGAAGAGATCTAAATATAATACTTGGCTCAGATTTTGTTGTCATTGAAAGAATTGAAACTAAAATGGAACTAGATTGGATATATTGCTAGAAAGACAGTGGTAAATGGCCAATTTAAAGTTTTTTAATTTATTTCCAAGAGATGGTAAAAAAACATGGCAAATCACATGTAAAATGAATTGATGGATAAAATGAGATTTATTAGTGTGTTGTATTAATGTATATTGGGAAGTTATAGATCAGGATAATTGAATTAAACTTGGAGAAAGCTTTATCTTGCAGTCGATCGATAATGTTAGAAAATAATGATGATATGCATAGTTGTAAATGTGTGTGTGCATATATATACACAACACTAATACATTTTATTTCAAAGATGGATGGACAAATGAAACTGTACGAAGAAATAATATATTATTTTATTACAAATAAAAATAATACAAAAAGAGTGAATATTGAATAGGATTCTAGCTTTTTGTTTGATTTCATTCATTTCTTTTATTTTTTGTGCTTTTTTTTTTTTTTTTTGTCGTTTTTGATTTTGTTTCATAGTAATATATTAAAGGAATTATACATTTCATTTGACATAGATTATATAACTATTCATTACTTTAATTTTATTTTTTATACATTCATCATCTGTGTATAATATAAATTTATTAAATATAATTCCAGTATTTATATATGTGTGTGAGTTTATTTAGTTTTTTCTATGTACAATAATGAATTTATATTATTATTTAATTGCAGCATAAAAAACTTCCTGAAGGGATGGATGAAAAATTTTCACTTCCTACAAATGATGATGGTAAGTAAATAAACAATTTTAGAATTGTATTTATGTGTGCATATATTTACACATACACACAATATATCTGTAAGATAACCATTTGCAACTATCTTATATAAACTACATAATAATTATATCACTAGGTGTGAAGAGATTAATAAATACTTCTGTATTAAAAATTGGTCATATAGTTTTATTGATTCATCGCCAGATGGCAGTGGTTATTGAGTTTGGCAGAAAAAATAATTTATTAGACTTAGGAAGGATAAATTAAAAATATTGACCAATTATGAATGGAAAGTAAATGAGGGATGAGTATTCAGAGATATCTTGCATGTAGACATATTTATTTTGGGATTGTAATAAATATAGGAAGAGAATATTTAAAGAAAAGGGAATAAATCTTGATGAGAAAAAAGTAATATAAATAAGAGATGAGCTTTATTTGCTTATAATTGATATGAAGAATGATGAATTTGGGAAGGTATTGATGTTTCAGGCATAACAGATAATAATGCAGGGAAAATATTTCCAGTGCATACTACTATCTGATATAATTATCAAATCACTTCAAACATTAAGAAATTTTTAGCTACGCCCTCTGTGAAATAAACATTTAGAACTCACATTTATTTCACAGAAGGCATAACTGAAAATTTCATTAAGTTTGAAGTGATTTGACATTTAATAATAAAGGAGTATATTTATGAAAAGAAAAGAAAAATTGTATGGAAAACACTCAATGGATAATTAGGACATATGCATTAGGATATTTTGTGTGAACTGTAGTAAATTTTTTATAAAGAAGATGAAGAATAAGATAAAACTTTTTGATAAATTAGCACTTATTAGTGAAGGTAGAATTACAAAAAAAATAATATTCAATTAATTTAGAATGGCAAAGAGAAAAGATAGATTTTTTGGATATATAAAATTTAAAAGTAGAAATTAAGAATATATTAAAGGTATATGACACAAAAAATAAACATACTTGAGTTGTAGATATACAAAATAATAACTGGAAAAATTATTTGATTTAAGAAAAAAATGAAGTGTTTTGAAATTGGATAAAATATGAGTAATTGGAAGAATCCAGAGATAAAGTGAAAAATGTGAAACATAATTGTTGAGTGTAAATTTTTAGAGAGGAAGAGACAGTTGATGTTAAATTATTGGAAAGAAGATTTTGGACAGTATATTAATAAAAATAAGAACTTGGATGGAGGTAAGTTATTGAGGTATGCATTGAAGTTTAAGATGGAAAAAGATACGGGAATGATAAAATTATAGAAATCATGAAATTTATGTTGAAAAAATTGGGCAAGTATCAAAATATAAAATAATTAATATTTTTTATTTATTAGTAAAAAGAGAACAGTCCAGAAGAAAGAAAAGTCAATTGTATATTATCCACTTAGATTATGGAAGATTACAATTAATTGAAGCTTAATAAATTAGTTCTATCCTGTCACAATATCTTCAGCATTTTCTGCATAGAAAACTTGTTAATTGATTGGGTAGCATATGCTGTCATAGCAGATTCTAATTATATGAAAATGTCATAAACTAAATTTAGCTCATTATGAAAATATTTTTGAATTCTGAATTCTTTTTTGGGATTTGCATTAAGATATTTAATGCTTTGGAGAGAAATAAAAAATATTTTATAACTTCTTCATTCTTTTAATCAGGTATAAACTTTTTGGATTTGTGTTTTCTAAATTTATTTTAAGAATGAGCACATTTGTTTAATTATTTTTATAGATTGTTCTTTAAGAATAATGGAAATGTTTTTGTTCTTGTTTATTTATTAGTATCAGTTGAATATATTAGAATAGCAGTAATATTAATATTAGATCTGGGAACATGATTTCATAATTGACTAGCAGTAGATAAAATAGGGATGGTTAAACTCTAGCTCACAAATCATTGTAGCTCTTTGATATTTATTTAATGTACAGTTTGCAGCAATATATTGGTTGAGGTTTTTTTTTTTTTTTGCATCACAATTAGTATAAAAGTAGTTTTTTTTTCATGTGTCGAAGCATCTGCCGGGAAGCAAACCCGCAAACCCGGGACAACTAATTTTATTTTTAACAGTTTAATTTAATCTTAATGATTTATTTATTTATTAGATATTTCAGTAGTTTACTATCATATTAAATTGTTGGATATAATTTAAACAATAACCAATCTGGATTATTTATGCTACTTTACAATTACTTAAGTTAAAATAAATTAACACTTGAAAAATGAGAAATTACATAAATGAATGCTTCTAATATATTGAGCACATGCATTTTTTAATATTTTAAAAAAAAAATTGGGGAAAAAATGTGCATGTAGTAACTAAACATATTATATTTTTTCATGTTTGCAACTCTTGCATATATAAAAGGTTATTTTTTTTTTGCATATGGTTCTTAGCTTAAGAATGTTTGGATACAGAGTTGTTTTAAATAGAGCAAAACTTACCAGTGCTAAATAAAAAGGCTTTTTTAAATAAAACCATAGTATAATTGGCTCTGCATTATTTCATGTCATTTTCTCTAAATCTTTTTTTTTATGTGATCATAATAATTTCTCATGTTTATGTAAATGCATGTAGGGTGCATGTGGTCATATTAAGTCTCACTTTATAATTTTTATGGTTGAAATAAAAGGAATATTTATTTATACTGAGCTCTGCATTTAATTATGCTACATCTATTGAATTTTTGACATCTAGCCTTCATACTACTACCAACTCTATTTCCATTCTTCAATAATAATACAAAGACTTTTTAAAGCTGTACTTAATCTTTATCATTATTCATTGGTGAACTTCAATTATGTAAGAAATTTCATTATTTTATGATATAGCTTTAGATTTGAGATGCTAAAATAAATTAACAAGATTGCAAGCTATTGTCAGTGATAAGCAAATGTTATTACTTGGCCATGTAAATATGTAAATTATTGAACTAATGTTTGCAGTTTGTTGTTTTCTAACAATCCTCTCTTCTTTCAATTGGTTCTATTAGTCAAATTAGATAAAAGAATTTCTTCACCTGCCTTAGAGTTTCTGTTTGATTAAATTAGATCTTACTAGCGTCTAGTAATCAGACATTGTTGAAGCTTATAATATATGGTACTAGTGTAGAGTGAGGAGATTGCTCTTATTTGTAACACACTGAAAGAAGCACATTTTTTTATATTGTTAATTACATTTTATTTTATTTATTAAGTTTTTTTTATATATATTGAACTTGACACAAAAGGTAATGTGTGCTTTGATTAAAGAGTAAACAATTTTATACTTATATTGAGCATTTTGGCGTTTGAGGAAATATTGAATGAAGAATTAGCAAACTGTAAATTTGTATTTCCAGATCAAAATGCAGGCCTTCAGATTTTTGTTTTCATCATTAATTACCATCACTTTGAAAACTACATACTTTAGTGCACAAAGAGCATATAGCTTATAAAATCCACTTGTTGAATTTTAGTTGATAAATTAATTTCATTTCTTTAAAAAATACATTCGTGTTTGCATATATATATATATATTCGTAGAACAAATAAGTCTAATTAAGATAATTCTCAAGATGGATTCTTAAAGAATCAGTTAAAGAACTTGTAAATAACTCCCACCTTTTATATTCTTAGCATATTATATATTTGATAAGTAAGTCATAAAATTATTTACATACTCATAAAAATTATTACAATACCTGTATAATGTTGTTTGATTAATAATTATTTTAATAATGTGTATATTAAACTAAAATCAGTGTCTTTTAGCTTAAAGTAGCTTAGTTAAATATTATTGCTATTGTTAGATCATATGGTTTCAGTTAGCATTACTAGTTTTAATTGGTTATTGCTCAGTTACATCATAATTGAAAATTTTATCTATATTATTATATGGAAATTTCTATTATTTATATCTGTAAATACTTATTTTTAATATATACATGTGTATGTGTGCATGCATTTAAATTATGTTGAATAAAAATTTCATGTCTATTGGAAATAAATATTTCAAATTACTATTCAGGCAATTTTTTTCATTCAGTTTTAAAAATTATTTGCAAAAAATAGCAACATCAATGAAGATAATTTTCAGCTGCCATTTTATTATATGTGGTGAAGAAATATTTGGCAAGTTTAAACTCTAAATGCTAATTAATAGTGACAGTAAACATTATTAATTATTACTGCAATTTCACTAATTTCTTTAATTATCTTAAGAATCAAAATGAAATTCATAAGAATTTACAATCATTAATAGAAATTAATTTCTTAAACTTTTAACAGAATGATTTTTTTCTTCTGTTGAATCTCTACCATGTACTTATCTATAAATAAGTATGTTAAAAACATAACAAATATAACATTATGACATTTTATAACAAAAAATTTGGTATTTAATCTTATACCTTTTCTGTGTGTGTGTGTGTGTGTTTATATGCATATTTAGAAAGTGCAAATAATACTTAGTCTTTCATTTTACAATTGCAGACGTTGAAAAAATAAAACTTTTTTGATTATATTTTTGTAATGTCTACATCAATATGTTTAAAATGTAAACTTATTTTAAATTATATTTATAAAAATATGATGCAAAAGATGAAAGATTAAAAATGGATATTATCATGCACCCAAACAAATAATATTACAAATATACAAAGGCAAAACTCTCCATACAGTAGTACCACCTTGTGCTAAACAGAGTAATCAATGGATGCCAGAAGGCTTGTGCATAACAATTATGTGCTAGTATGAGATGTGATCATGTGATATTACAAATATAGTTAAAATTTATTAAATTTAAAGTCTGTATCTAAAGTTAAATATATTTATTGAATAATAATTGTGGTAGATAAATGCTTGCTAAAAAGTATGTTTATAAAAAATAAATTTGCATAATATGTAAATATATAAAGTTTTTGATTTATATATTTTCAATTTTTTTTTTTTTTTTTTGGCAAGTTTGGTGGTTCATAATATTTTCACATACAGTATGATAATTTTAGAAATAATGTTTGAATATTATTAAGGTGTTTTCTGTTATTTGTTATCTATTCTAATTTACTTATTTTAAACTAAGTTAGATATGATTTAATACTATGCTATTTGTACTGTAGCTTTGTTTCATCAGTATACAAGACAATCAATTCTCACAAATTAGTAGGTGCTTCAAATGGATCTTTAGTAATGCAATTGAATTTTTGAATGATTATTGCCTTAATTGTCTTTTCAAGAGTCTCATTTTAGATGAAAACAAAATTTGTAATATTAATAAAAATATTATATTGCTAATAGATTAGCAGTGTTTATGTACTTTATGAGAATTGGTGAATTATTTACTTCACCAAGGATCATCCTTGAAAATTCATTTGCAATTCTTTTTTCCATCACTTATAATCATATATATGCGAATATATATATATATATATGTGTGTGTGTGTGAATGTGTGTGTGTATTATAAATATTATTAACCTAAGAATATTTATAACAAACTTACTGCTATTTATAAGAACTACATTTGCTTCTTTTATAATATGATAGTAGCTAGCAAATGTCATGATGTATTTAAGGTTTAGCATTTAGTAAACTTTCATTGTTATAAAATTAAAAATAATTAATTTAAAGCAAAATTCAAATAGACAACTCACTATAAATAAAAGTATTATTTAATACATCAGTCAGGATTTTATTCCTTAATGGAACCTTTTCAAGACGTTTCTTTTTTACACAATCACATGACCAAATTACCCTACAGTAACTCCCCCAATGGACATTATTTACATTCCATTACAATAAATATAATTATTCAAATACATACAATAAATATAATTAGTAAAAAGAAACATCTTGAAAAGATTCCATTAAGGAATGAAAGCGGAATTGATATATTAAATAGTATTATTATTTATAGTGTTATCTATTTCAATTTTGTTTTAAATTGATTATTTTTAATTTTATATAGAAGGCAACATATGGACAAATTTTAACTTTGAAATTTGATTATTTAAAATATTTCATTGTTATGTATATATTGAATCAGATTGTTTCATAGTCAGTCCACAATAAATACATAACCTTGATAATGTGTGGTTGCTTATATATTTGAAGTTTATAAAGGAAAACAAGAAATGTATACATATAAAAGTTAGTGTATAAATATTGAAAATAAATTCTAGTATAACTTAAAATATTGATTTAGTCAGTAATAATAACTTCATAATATTTTGAAATTATTTAAAATTAAATAAAGCCTTTCATGCAAATAGATTATGTAGTTTATTTCTTAATACAATACAGAGCCTAGAAAGAAAAGATTTACAATATTGTTAATTTTTCTTTTGTATCAACTATGCTCTGTATTGATTTACAAAATAAAAAGGAAAGAAGTGAAGTTTATATAGTTATTTATTTCTGTTTTTGGAAAAAAAATCTAAAGTATTAATGTAACAAAGATCTTTTTAAAAAACATACTCTTATAAAAGTTAATTTTAATATATTTTGTTTTTGAATCTATACTTTTTTGATGAATGTAAGTGAATGAAAAATTATTGTATTATATTTATAATTTTGTTTTATTAGTTTTACTTGCTATGAATAGTTATTTTTTAACTAAAAGCTTGCAGAGTCAAGAATAGAGAAAATGCTATCAGATTCTCATGCTGGACAGAATTTGAGACTCCCTAAAATAGTGCATCATCAGTGCTTTCTGTGAGGAACTAAGCCAACTGTATGCAGTCATTGCTTGCTGTATATGATGCTCAAATAGTATACAATATATATCTGAATTGAAAGCCACCAGTACATATCTTGTCTGTCTATACCAGCTGTATATAAGACCAATCTAATTACATATAAATAGATGAAGTAACCCTGTTATTGATAGAATTCCATAACTATACATACTATCTATATATGAAATCTGTTGTACGTATATATAGAAGTGAGGTCAAAAGAAATTTGCTGTTGACAGGAACTCAGTGATATATTGTACCAGTCGGTTACGTCTGTTCATATAACAATAGCATCTAGGCAAAAGTACCTCGAGTCCAGTCATGCGCAAGATACATAAGTCAGGAACATTCATGAACTCTGCCCTATTTGCCTATTTTCCAGATCTACCAACTTATGAGCAACAATTCCAATGATACTGATCTAATTTATTTCTACCCCGCCGGCATCACAAAGTCGTGACACAAAAAGACTCTTATTTGAACTTTATTCATGTACAGGATATTATGATTAGCGATTTTCGATCATCTAGTAAGTGGAACCTTTTTTATATAACATCAAATCCATTTCTATTCAATAAATGAAACAATGACTTAGATATTTAGAAAGATATAAGATTTATTAAATCAACTTGGAATATATATGATTGCAAACGTTATTGGTGTTACAATGTAAATAAAATGGGTGTTTATCTCCCTTGGACGACATTAACCTCCCTTACAATGCTATAAAATGAACGTATTTAATCATCAATAACAAATAATTCATGGCTTTATTCTAATGCGGCTATTTATATGTCAATAATTTATCGATTGAATGGGATACATAAGATTTTTAATAATAGCGCTAGACTACAGTTACATAAAGTTCTTTGAATCCACCATTAATAAAACAATAGCACTCGTACCAATACTTAAGTTTATTGAGTTGGATGATAAGGATAATTATATTTAATTAATATTTGCATTTGCTATATAAGAACATGTGTGGGAAGCTAATTTGGGAAATAATAATAATGGCAGAAATATCGTATCTGAAAGTGTGAATGAAACATATAAAAAAAATGGCAATCCATTTAGCATAATCATAACAGTACGGTTTAGGAGAATTAATAGGCTTTTAACGAGAACAAAATATGGGAGAGCGGTACGTGTATGATGGCAATGGAGAGATCTATTCTAAGATCCAAGAAGATGCTTCAATTCACAGTTAAAGAAGGCGACTCTCTGCAAACGTCGGCAGGGTCGGGTCATAAACAACGAAGAATGCGCTTTATTGAATTGCCATAGGCTGGACTTTTGCCAGAGCGAACCCTATGCAATAATATCTCGCGCTGAAGAAATCCAAAGAGGTTTGCCAAACCTTGTCCTTGGTATTGGAAGTAAAAATGAATGAAGCACAAAGATATATATAACGAAAGGCCGGTATACACGTAACGCTTGCATTAATATAAATATATATATTTAACTAAGGAATAAAGAATTATCGCCTATCTTTATTAATAAAAACCCAGCGTACCGGTATGATTTGATTACTACGTGGATATGGAAGAATTACATTTAATGCTAATATAATATAGCTCATAGAACTAAAGGATCCCCCCCCCCCTTTATGTATTACTTTAAACTACACATAAACTTTCCACAACGTATAAATAATATAAATCTTTGGTTTTGAATGCTTTAATAAATAAATACTTTTCATATTATTAAATATATATAAAGTCGGTGGTGGCTATTGATTTCAAGAAAGTAATATTAATTTAATTCATATAAATCTATTTGCAGATTTTAGAAGTTAGCGCTATTATTTAATTAACCAAAAAAAACACATTTCTAAGAAAATAGATTTTTACTTAGTTTTTGAAAATAACACTGTACAATAATTATCAAATTCTGATTTTATTTCCCCAGACTGGCAGGCACCCGCTATACTAAGAATAACAAATTTGTTTTTAAAAAATACTAGATTAATTACCCTCTGAAAAGTAAGGAGGGTTTTCTTTTATTAAAAGAGATAGCGTAAGCATTTGCGATTCTGGGGGAAATTATCGACATATAATTTAGTATCTGAAAGTATAAAATATAATAATGAAAATAAAGTATTGCCGCATAGACGTGAAATTAAGAACTAATAATTATTCAGGAGAGGTTTAATGTAGGAGAGATTACAGCTAAGTTATATATAGAGAGAACAAGGTACAATTAACAAAAAGGTAAGAATTTTACAAATTGATTCATAACTAATATTAAATTTTACAAATGAAAGCTTTACAAAATGTTTAAAGAAATAGATAGGTGAGAGTTAAAATTATTCACGGTAACTTTAAAGGTCTAGCAGCATTTGAAATGATTACCTCTGTAAAACGTGGTGGTTCTTTTGATGATTTCAATTCCCTCGGAGACTAGATCTAGTTTGTCAAGCATAGTTATTCAGGCAGGCAATAAGTTTATTATTTAACAAATAGGCATATAATTATAGTCTATGAGTATCGGGATCCATGGGCACAGATTCCAGGGAAGGCCATCTCGAATGGCGAGAAAGGCGACTTAGATTTACTCAGTACACATTGAAATTAACGAACGCAAATTTTCTTGGTGACTCCTCTCATTGACTGTCTTAGTTACTCTCCCAAATTAATTCGTAATTATTCCATGCCTTGGTATTTTTGGAATCCTTTTCTGATTGGTCATTGCTAATTGTTATCTAATTCAATTAATTTTTAAAAGAATTTGTACATACGATTTACCCATTGTGTTGGAAGATGCCATTGTGAGATAAGTTTTCAATTCGAAATTAAATTGATAAAAAAAAAATGTTTGTAACAAAAGTAAATCAATTAAGTTTAGTTTCTACTTTTGATTTTAGAGAAACTTTTAATTAAAGTTATGTTAGAATATTATACAAGATTACGCTTCTCACCTTTAATTAATTTTGACTAATTACAATCGCATCTTCCATATTGGATTTAAAAGAAAAGTGGAGTTTAATAGCAAAAATAATTTAAAAACACAATTTTATAAAATTACATATAACGAACTTTTCCAATAAATATTTGCTCAGCACGTTTGTCTCTACAATATCTATAGATATCTGAGCTGCAATTAATAAATACTTATTATATCTTTTATAGAATAACAAAATGCAGAAAATATAATATATTGATATTATAGCTTGTTATAATTAATCTTCCGTTCCCTATTGCGCATATGTATTCCCTCTTTAAATACTATATTTATTATTTTTATTTTGTGTGTTTAAATTCAGATATTTAGGCATATATCTTCGTTAATAAATATGTTAGTTAATAATACTCAAACAAAAGGATAAAAAAATGTGTTAGTGAGTGGAATATATACGCAAGAATAGGGTTTGAATTTAGGTTGGTAGCGGAAGATTTGAAGTGGGCTGTGAAGCGCAATCTGAATCTCAGATTCCGCTTCAATATATATCATAATAGTCTAGAATAAGTACTAAAAAATTCCATATGCCTCTATAAAATACAAATAAAATCTTTGCTATAGCCTGCTTAACACATTTTCTGCCATCTTGAGTAGCTATTGCAAATATTTTATTTCTATTTTATATAGATATATGGAATTTTTTAGTATTTATTTTAGAATATTTTAACTATTGTATTTATTTTGTTTGCTATTACATATTTTTTCTGGAATATCTACAATGGCTTATAGTAATATTGTTGTTTCATGGTTAATGATTGAATGGTGAAGGAATTATAAACAATTAATTAAACTTTATCAGAGGATTGAATTTTTTAAACTATCCCAACTTTTGTTATGCAAAACTTAATGGTATAATTGTTGGAACTAATGTAGTGATTGCTACTCAAAATGGCGGGAAATGCTGTAAGCTGACTATAGCAAAGATTTTATTTATATTTTATGGAATTTTTTAGTATTTATTCTAGAATATTTTGATTATTATATTTATTTTGTTTGATATTATATATATTGTAAATAAAGCAGTATAGTTTAAAAGATCATTTTTACCTGTGCTGCTTTTTTTAGACTTTGTTTCACAGGTAAGGTTGCTGAAATTAAAGAATTTATATGTTACTAATAAGATCTATTTTCTATAATAGAATTTCAGCTAGTGATAGACAGTTGTTTATATATATATTGTGTATATTATTTAATCCCATTGTTGTTGAAGAATAAAAAATTGTTTTTATAGCATAAAAAGAAAGAGTATTTCTCTTTCACTAACTTGTGTTAAAATTTTAAATAAATTATCTAATAGTTATTAGTAGAAACAAATTTGGAAAAATTTCAAGTTTATCAGTGAAGAATGTAAAAAGGTCAAGGAGGGAAAAAAATTTAAAAGGAAAAAAAAAAATGAAGTGAAGTTTCTTTTTGGAATTTTTTGTTAAAAAAAATATTTTATTCATAGACTTGATTAATTTATAAAATGTAATTGAATGATGTTTTTAATGCCTAAAAGTTATTTTTATGTCAAGTAACAGATGATAATTCAAATGTTTAATTAATAATCAATATGTTTGTATTTTCCATATACAAACATAGAAAGAATTCTTTATATATTGTGAAAATAATTTATAATTTAAAAATAAATTAAAATTAATAATTGAAATATTTGTATTGGGATAAAATGTACATGTGTATCTACATCTAGGTATTTATATTTTGATCAGTTTAATTTTTATTATTAAAATGGTTTAGCCATATAATTTTAAGGCAAATAAATAAATAATTTGAATATTTTATATTATTCGATATTATGTGTAATGACTTTTTAAGAAAAAAGCATAAGAACAGATTGCCTTTTGTTTATATTTTTCTGCTAATGAGAAAAATGTTTAGGTTTAATTGACTTCTAAGAGAAAGATTAATTTAATTACAAATTTGTCATAAGGTTTGAAGAAAATTCGAATGCTGTCATATTTCATTAAAAAATTATTGCCATTATTTTTAATGTTTATCAACTATAAGATAAAAGTTTCTTCAAGTTTAATGCAATTTCTCTGATCTCTATTTTCTCTTTTTCACATCATTCCAGGAAAATGTCTTATTTATTAGTGTCATATGTGGTCTCTTTTGGTCCAATTGACAACTGATTATTGTCTTTTTTAGGAATATGTTCTGCCTAATTTCATTTCAACTTCATAATTTTTTCAGTGAAAGCCATGATACCTATTTATTTTCTATCCATGTATTTAGCTTTTGATTCCTCTTCATACATATCTTTATATTCTGCTGAATATTTGAAGTATCTATATTATTATTTTATTAATTATTCAAATTTCAGATTTTTTAATAAGCACAAACACATGTATTAATAACTTCCTTTATAACTATATGATTGTGTTTTCTTTTAATATTAAATTATTTCTAACAAAAGTTCTCCATTCAATATATGATTTAATTTCTTCTTTATGTGTCCATACATATTAATTATCTGACCAAAGTGTACACAGTTATTAAGTTCTAATTCATTACTACTATCAATTTTTATTTTTTGAAAGCATAGAACAATATTTTAGTCTTCTTAGCATTTCTTTTTATTTCTACTTTCTTGATTTTATCTGATCTCTTAGTGACATTTCCTGAGGTTCTGAATTATTATTTTCAAAAAACAATAACATCTTTCAAAATTTAAATAATGTCAAATTATATTTATTTCCTTAGCTTCCCATTTTAATTTACAAAATATTTTCTGTGCAATTGGTGTAAAACTTTTGGAGATATGGAATGATTCTGCCATGTACCATCATCAGTGCTTATCTTTTTTGGGTAACCAAAAAGAAAAAAATATTAGGCGTACTTATTTTTTGAAAAAAAAAAAAAGCACATTTCACTTGGTTTGAATTTAAAATTCAAATCAAGGCATTATTTCTTAGCAGTTTACTAATGTATAGTTTATATCTGTATCTATTTTTATTGGGTGACAAGCATTGTAGAATGATGAGTTATATATGTAAAATGAAGATAAATCATCTAAATGAGTATTTCTCAACCTGTGCACCAAGAAATAAAAACATGAATATCTGATAGCAAAAATCTTTACATTTTAAGCAAATATTATTATTAATAGAAAAAATTAGTAAGTAATATTACCTATGCCTTGTGTAGTTTTCTCAAATTCAATTGTAAATTTGATCTTAAATAACAATAATGTTAAATTTCGCGATTATTTTCAAAATGTAAATGTTCAAAAAATTGTAATTTTTGTTTGTATTTCATATATAAATAAAACTTATTTGAAAAGAAAACACTTTTTTTTGGTAATTAACAAAATGTGTTAAGCTTTTAGATTAAAAATATGTAGTTTAACTTTAACACAACTTTTAATTTACAAATTATTTGTTCATTATAAATATTATCAAATTGATCCGAATATATATATACAGTACCGTGCTAATGTAATATCTCTTTTATTTTATATTATAATTTATGTAATAAACATTTGGATCACAGAACTATTTCAATGAAGTCTATTGGGTCACACAGCAAAAGTTGAGAAACGCTAATCTAAATTACATATATACAGGATTGCTCATTTGCCTAATTTATTGTATAAAAGATGAATCCCCTATCAGTGTATCATGGAGGCATTAGAAAAAATTTATTTAAAGATGTTTTATAAGTCGCCATAAACTTGAGCTATAGCTTATTTATTTATAGATTTTATTTTTGATGTATTAAATTTTATAAAGTTAATTCCAATTAATTATGAATATCATTACAAGTGTTTTATATTAACAACATTCTGAATAATATTTACTATTTTTAGGCCAACATTTTTTAAAGTTTTGATTATTGAATATTCTTTTCATATAATTTATTAAAAATATTTTTTTTTTTAGATTTTTCTTGTGTCTTTGCAAATTTATACATGTACATTTATTGGATTTGTTATATTAATTTTAAAAACTATTATAGATATTTTAATAAAAAGATGAGCAAATATTTGTCATTAAAGCAATTGTACTTAATAATATAACAATCATTGCTTGTGTATATTTAATATTGCTTTTTGGGGGTTTTTTTTTTAGGTACATCTGAAATTGATTTAAGTAATTCTGTCAAAAATGGAATTTTATATTTAGAAGATACAGTAGATCAGGTAAATATAAAATTTTATAAAACCTTCTTGTGTCGTAAAATATCATTTCTGTTTATGAAGATTGATAATATATGCCATATGAATAATGGGAATATATCTGCAAATTTTATGTCTCTACTAATGAATCTTTTCCCCCTAATTTTTTTTCAAAAGTTAATATTTTTTGGATTCATTTATCAATCTGAATAAGCAAACAATGAATTAGTTTTATACATCACATGACCTATTAATTAATTACATTTACTTCACCTATTGGATATTATTTTACCTTCAATATAATTAACATTATACATATAAACATATAAATAAATTATTGATAAACAGAGCAAAACTCTCCATACAGTATATTTTTTTAATGCATTTTTAATTTATTTTATGTCATTTTTATTTAGTTTGATTATTATATTAAGTATATATCTATGACAACATTATGGACAAATAATTATTTTTATATTGGATATTTGATGTGTATTTGGATTCATTGTTCAAGCAAATTTAAATGCTAACAAAATATTGTTAAAATATAAATATGTTTACATATATATTAAGTTAATCCTAATTATTTGTTTATGATAAATATTTTTGTTATATCAATATTATATTTTATTATGGACAAATAATTATTTTTATATTGGATATTTGATGTGTATTTGGATTCATTGTTCAAGCAAATTTAAATGCTAACAAAATATTGTTAAAATATAAATATGTTTACATATATATTAAGTTAATCCTAATTATTTGTTTATGATAAATATTTTTGTTATATCAATATTATATTTTATTTTATATATACTGAATTAGGAATAAGCATATTAAAAATATTCTTATAATCTTTTAAGATAATTAGAAATTTCTTTTATTTTTGTTGATGAAAACAAATTTTAAACATAATGTTTTTAAGTTTTGATAATTTCCATTGTGAGTAAATATAAAAATTCAATTCAAAAATATAACACTAACTTACGATGAATATAGTATATATATCTGTAATCATTAAATTAATAATAAAGGTGGTCGCCTTGACAATAATTTGAGATTGTTGATTGTTATTGATATTGAGATTGTCTAAGTGTGGATTGGTTTTAATGATTACTTATAAACCCATTTAGCCGTGAGCTTTATTACACTTTCATATGTATATATATTTAGCTACATCAAGAAAAACATTGGTGAATTATTCATGCTATGTCAAAAGTTTCATAATCTTTGATATAAATAGTCATATTTTTTGGAACATTTTTTATTTTATAAGTGTAAAATAATTGAGATGTAAGATAAATGTTAATGCAATGCTAGAGATAACAATTATTAAGATTGGCAATGTTAATAATAATATTTTAATGAATTAAGTTAGAAATTACAAAACATTCGAAAATATTAACAGATTTCAATCATGATTCAGATTTGAATGAGATCAGTGAGATGATAAATGTTATTTTACTAAGAACTGCTATATATAACTGTACAAAGGAAAGTAGCCATTTAACAGTAACTCATTTACAAGGATTGAATATCCAGAACTTCTTTAAAATGGTATGGAAAAAAATGAATAATGATCTAAGAAAATGTAATTTGTGAAAGTTAGATGGTTGGAAAGAAATGCTTATATTTTTAGAATAGAATGTTTTTGTTTTCTCAATTTTTTAAATACTTTTTTTTTCTGCAAAGCATTTTTCTATGTTGTATAAATTTGGCATCATTAAAAAAAAAACTTGTTGAAATGCACAGATGTACATATGTATATGCATACACACAAGCTTGCTTATGCATGCAGCTAGTTATAGTTATGCTATTCCAGATGAATATAGAAAAATTAATTTATCCTTAAAAAAAGAGAAAACAAACTCCTCTCATAAATAATGACTTGAAACTCTAATCTATAAATTAATAGGTGATATTTCTAAAATTGTTCAAATTTATGAATATATTGATTACAATTTTCCCAATTATCTGAAGTTATATTTTAATTTTGATTATCCATTCAATAAGGCTAAATGTGAAAAAAGTGTATTAGAATTATTGAAAGAATTGGATATATTAAACAAAAATTTAACTCAGTTGAATATTGTCTTTTTTTCTGATAATGAAAGTATATGGTAGTCATATATTTTATACAACAACAGGTATAATTCAGCTAAAACTGATCTTCTATGAAATTTGAATATCTTGAGGATTTTATCTTTTTATTTTTTCCTCTTTTTTTTTGGATTCAGCAATCTACAAACACATAATTGCAGTACTTTATGAAATTTCGTGTGGTTTATAAAATAATAAACTCAAGAACTAAAGATTCCTGAAACAATTTTCATCTGAGTAAAAAAAAGATTCAATGGAACTAACTATTGGGCTCAATCTGCTATTAAATGCACAAATGGCATATTATCTCTCAAACAGTTAACCATATGATTATTTTATGGTCTGTGCAAAATTTCGTATTGCTTAATATAAAATGTCAACCATTATCATACAAAGAATTTGAAAGAGATCCATATAAAAAATGTTGAAGAGATTTAATACATATTGATTTATTTACCTGTGTGACCCAAGTCAATGAAGTCATTATTTGTGTGAGTGTGTATTAGATCTTATTTATTGCAAATACAGTGTCAAGGCTGGGCACTAATTTTTTCATTTGATCAAATTGCTATTTTTTTTTTTAACTTTGATCAGCTAGAAATTAATTAAGGAACCTTTTGCTTGTGAATCCACTATTTTCAGTATTTGACTAAATTGATAATGTGATGTAAAAATCCTTTCTTATGATGCTGTGACAAAAAAAATTAGAATTATGTTTTTATGTAATATCTATTGATTTATTTTAATTGAATAAGAAGAAAAAGATTTAATTCTGAATAAGCATACAAAGTTCACAGCAATTTTTACAGTAAAAAATTAAAATCAAGAAATAAAATTGGGTACTTATAACCTAATCGAGCTTGGTTACTTGATGGCGTTCTGGCTCGCCAAAACACCTAACAAATGCTGTTTGCAAGGCCTGACTCATGGCTATAGAAAACATCTAATGTTTGTCTTAGCCATTAGAAGGCCATTGATGATGACGTAACGCAGAAATAATACGGCCTATTTCTGCTTCGCGACAGTTACTGTGAATCCACACACTTATCTTTCATGTACAGTTTGATATATATATATATATGTATGTAGTTTGATTAGTCAAATTTTTACAATATACGTTACACAATCTTTGTATTTGTAATGAATTTAAGAAACCTGACTTTATAGTAATTTTCCAAATGGCCACACCCTCATTTAGAAAAGGTGTAATGTGTAAAAGCTTGCCGAGGGTACGTCAACAGAATTTGGCCGAGTTCGCGTGCAAAATCTCGTTTTCACGTGAAATACCACGTAGTTCATAAAATGGCTGTGATCGCATAACTTTTTCCGCAGTTGCCAAAAACAGAAGCCGAGTATTTCTGCTGTCCAATAAAAATATACAACGATTTTTTGTAAATTTCATAGAAAGCACATATTATAAACATGTTTAATAAGTAAATAAGACATTTATATGTGTTTATTGTTGTTTAAAAAAGTTTGAGTTTCTTTTTTTTGTCCGACTACGGTTACTATTTTGATATCTTTTATTTTAGCATTACAAACAACAGAACACTAACCCTAACCCTACACAGTTGTTTTGTTATGTAGAAAGCAATAATTAAGTGATAGACATCACAGAGTAGCAGCTTTGTTCAAAAACAGCGATTTAAAAATAAAAATAAAAAGGTTGTCGTTTACCAATAATTAAGTGAAAGACATCGCTAAATAGACATCGCAGAGTAGTAGCTTTGTCCAAAAACAGCGATTTAAAAATATAAAAAAAAGGTTGTCGTTTACCAACAATTAAGCGAAAGACATCGCAGAGTAGCAGCTTTGTCCAAAAACAACGATTTAAAAATAAAAAAAAGGTTGTCGTTTACAAAATTAAAATTAAACAACTTTTTTAATAAAAAGGCATGAAAAAAAAAGTTATAGCAGTCAATAAATTAATAACCAAAAAAAAAAAAACAGCGATTCGATTTAAAAATATAACGCGGCCCCAAACATTGTTTTTGACTGCCAACAACGCCATCAAATGGCCAAGCCCGATTACGTTATAATTACCTAAAATTGTATTGCCATAATAGAAAAAAAATAGTAATGCAGATAGCATTATTACATTATGCATTTACAATAACCTCATAAAAATTTTACTTTAGAAATAAAGTATTTAATTAATGGTATTATCATATAATAGTACATTTCAGCTTAATTATCCTTAATTAGACATGGTCTATTGTATTTTTTTTTTTTTTTTTAGGGTTGCTATTTTTAAAAGTAAACTTTCTATCAATGGCAGGAATCATTTTAAATTAAAATTTTCTCTCATTGGCTACTAATGTTAGCAAATCATATGCAGAGAAGAAATAATGACATTAAAGCCTTTAAATAGTAAAGAAAACACAATGGGAAATAGAAGAGATAAAAAAAATCACTGATAAAGATAAAAAAGGTTTGGTGACAGTAGTACAGATTAGGAGAACAATTTTAGAAGAATTAATAATAGTTAATATTGATTAAACTATATTTCAAAACATGGGAATAAAATTTTTGTAATTTGTATTTAAATTTTATTGACTTTACATTAACTGAATTAAATTCCCTGAGAATTTAGTTCAGTGGTGGCACTAAAGGTAAGTTAGTTACTTCTGATGCCTAAACATTGTATTTCTTATGAGTAATAAACTATTCAAATGAGGGTTTTTTAAATTTATTTAAATTGTAATTAGACGTTAGCCATCTATGCAAATAGATTCAATAGAAATGAATTTAAAATAATAAATTGAAATTTCTTATTTTCTATTACAATTCTGTTTAAAATTTAATTGAAACTACTTGTAATCATTAAAATAACTTTGAATTCAAATGACTAATTTATAAAAAAAGTTGTTTTTGTTTTTTTTATCTTTTATTTTTATAGAAATGGAATCCTCATTTCTTTGTGCTGACTTGCAATAAAATGTATTACACTGAAGAGACATCAGAACATCAATCAAATCAAGATGATGATGACTCTGTGAGTGAAGTTACTCGAGAGGTACTATTTTTTATTATAATTATTTTTAAAGCTGTTACCTCATATAATTTGCTACAGACTATGGTTTCTGTGATTGTTTTAGCAAGGTCCACCAAATGATGAACTTCATTTTAGTGAAAAATGGTTTCATAGGAAATTACAAGGAGCTTGTGCGAGACAAAAAGCAGAAGAATTTCTCAGGGATTACTCATATCTTGGTGATGGTACATTCCTTGTTCGAGAAAGCGAAACATTTGTTGGAGATTTTTCTTTATCTTTCTGGCGCAAAGGAAAAGTTAATCATTGTCGAATTAAGTCAAAACAGGAACATGGACATACCAAATTCTACTTAATAGATAGTGTGACATTTGATAGCTTATATAGTTTGATCACACATTATCGATCAAAACCTCTTCGAAGCCAAGATTTTGAAATGATTCTTAATGAACCAGTACCACAACCAATGAATCATGAAGGCAAAGAGTAAGTAAAAATGTGTGGGCTTTTTTTTTTAACTAAATAAATTTATAACATATGTATATAATATTCATATTTGCTTAGATAAGTTCCTTTTTTATAAAACATAAATCCATAACAATCAGTTGTCTGTAAATACTCAAATAATTATTAATCATTCTTTAATTGCTATTTAAAAATAATTATTATATTTTATTTAACTTTATACATAAACTTTAAAATTTAATTAAGTTTAAATATATCTATAATTTTCTTTATTTAGGTATATAAGTAGAGGGAAATGAATAGTTAAAAGTGATTTTCCAGAAATTACATCAACTTCACTATTGTATTTCAAATATATGGTTGCAGATAATAATGGGGAAGGAATATATCAATGATGGCTTCTAAAATATATTTTTTTATAACTCAGATTTTTTCAAGTCAATCATTATATAATTCCCATTTTTTGCCCCAATGAATAATCATAAGTTAGAAATATAAGAGTGAGATTGATCGTAATTCATAGAAAATATATATTTACATATATATCTTACAGATGGTTTCATGCAAATATGAATCGTTCTGAAGCTGAAGAAATGCTTAAACGGATTCCTAATGATGGTGCATTTTTAGTTCGTAAAAGTGAAAGTGATGGTAATTCTTATGCAATTTCATTCAGGTATATTAATCATATAAAAATATATTTTTGTAGTATTTTAATATTTTTTAAATGTAATATATATGCTGGCATACATTTTATCTTTAATTCAACATACAATAATAAAATTATTGAATGATAAAGATTGTGACTTTTCAACGGAAGTTTTACTTTTTGTATTTAATATCTATTATTGCTATTCTTATTAATATTATAATAGTTGATATGTTGCTCTTACCTCAAGCCAAAGATCATCTACCATATATGACAATATAATTGACCTAGAAAATTTTACCTCAACTTTTTTTTACAGAGGCTAACAATTATTGGAAATAGCCATCATCTTCATTATTTACACAATAGATCTATTAGTTGGAAGAAGATCAGTTT
This sequence comes from Epiperipatus broadwayi, assembly GCA_028023455.1. NCBI lineage: Eukaryota > Metazoa > Onychophora > Udeonychophora > Euonychophora > Peripatidae > Epiperipatus > Epiperipatus broadwayi. The sequence goes on along the minus strand of JAQFVV010001360.1, from coordinate 29,152 downwards.
ACTTACCCACCTTACCTGAAATATGTTGATCTTTTGAAAATAGTTGACCTGAGAAAGGCAATTGAATTTGTGTTCTTAATTCCAGGCCATAACTTTTTTAATAATAATCTGCAGATTGAAAGAATAATGACAGCATGCTGAATGCAAAATTTTAACCATGAATAATCCTAAAAATATATTTCATACGAGATTCAAATTTGGCAGTTGTTTACAAAGCAATTTGTACACTAATGAAAGTTTATTAGCAATATATTCTTCAAAACTCATTCATTTTGAAATTGCTACAATTCTAGTTCTCAAAAGATGATAGATTCGAAGTAAGATGAAAATGATAAAAACTATCAGTTATATATTTCTGCTTAAAACTGAGAAAGAAATTTATTGATGAAAATTGTTTTGTAATGGTTTTTGACAAATTCCCATGCAAGTCCGTACATTAGAGGTTTGTCAAGATAAATCTTCAAATGCCTCTATCTAGGACATATTATCAATAGTATATTGATAAATATAGTTCATATGATAAATTTGCTTCTTACTAAAAATGATATCTTCGTCTCAAGTTTTTTCACAATGTTCTTCAGTTTATTTTTCTCTTTTGCTACTCTGTACTTTTCTTTAATAATATCTATTCATATTCTATGCATTCTTCCACTTTTATTTATTTCTTGTGTAGTAATTAAAAATTAGAATTTTTGATTCTGATCATCATTTACTCTACATATATGGATAAACAGCTATAACTTTTTTTTTATAACATTCTTCAATAGATTTTCTAGTTGATTCACTTTTTTTATACAATTCTTTAATGAAAATTTTTGTCATCCAATTTTCAATAAAATTTCTGTTAGATATTATTTTGCCAAAACTTTTCTCATTGAATGTTTTATTGAAAACTTTGTTTCACAATCTTATAATTCACTAGTAATTATGTGTGTGTGTAGTACAATTAATTTGGTTTATAATCTTAGCTTTTAATTTTTTAAATCCAATCCACGATTTGTAGACATGTTTTTGTTATGGCTATTTTTAATTTTATTTCCTTAGATTCTTAGAAACACAAAACTTTCTACATTATCTAATTTAATTTCATTATTTTTTATTTTTCCAGTCCTTGTCAAGCAGCACTATTTTTGTTTTAATCATGTTTATGTATATCCCATATCTCTCTGTTTCCTCATTTATTATCTCTAATATAAATTTCAGTGTTTCTTTATATATTTTTATTTATTTATTACTTTTTGCTGGTGATTGATGAAAATTTTTAATAAAATTAGATTTTCTTATTTTGCATCTTTTTCTAATTTTTACCCAGTTTTGTAGGGCAAAAGTATTCTTATGACTGTTTTTGAATTATAGTAAATTCATTAAGATATTGCTTAAAATGCTAATTAGTGCAATCGGTCTACAATTTTCACATTCTATTTTTCTTTCTTTTTATAAATTGACATTAATTTTGTTCATGTTTTAGATACTATATCTTTTTTTTTTTATGGGATATTTTATAGCTTGTAAATTTTTAAATGTAAATTATCACTATACTCTTATTATTCTCACAGTTCTTCTATCATTTTCATGACTCTTTATATTGTTCAATATATTTATTGTTTTTTTAAGTCCTTCCAATTTCCATAAGCTTTTTCATTATTATTATCATTTTTTTTATTAAAGTTTATTTTATATAACTTAGAATAGTACTGTGGCAATACTTAAAATTACTGCTATCTCTGGAATTATATTCACCAGGATATATTTCTGTTTCTCCATTGAGTTTCCAACTTTGTTGGTTTATTCTTCTGAATAAATCCAACTAGAATTCTGTCTGGTCAATGTTCCAGCAATTGAGTGATAATCCTGAAGAGAGTATGAATAATATATGTAATAGAGTAAATGAAAGAAAAATTTTCCAAGATATTGTACCGGGACAATTTCAGGCTGTACAATATTTTTTTGATTTGGATTTTGCAATAATATAGATTGCCACTAAATCATCACAAAGAATTTTAAAATAATACAGAATCTACTGATAAATTACATCATTGATCTATCATATAATATAAGAAAAGGAAATTAGCACAGTCAGAATTGTAAATTAATTTCCAAATTTATGAGAATGCTAGAAATTATTAATAACTATAAATCACAGATCAAAATGTTTTGAACAATTTATTATATTCTATTAATAAACAGTTGTTATTTGGGGAATCATACCCATATGTTGGAATGAAGTCAAAATTTAAGATAGTGTAATGGTTTAATTAATAAGATAAATTATACCTTAAAATGTCAGTCAGAGTATTTTCATTGTATACATTCAATGTAAATGTTTTATGAAACAATAAACTACCATTCTAAACAGTGATAAATTTTATAGATTCATACCCTAAAAAACATATTACATAAAATGATGTATAATTAAAGGCTTAATTTATAATTTGGAGTGATATATTGTTGTTTTTTTTTTTTTTTTTTTACAGTATGTTTTCATTATTAAATGAATTACTTTAACTTGTATATATCATATTTTCTAAAAAGAGGAAATGACTACTTTTTTCTTAATGTTATCCATACAACTTCACTATCTCTTTTTTTGTTTAAATGATGTACTGTAGCTTCTACTTACATGGAGTCAAGAATCTCTCAACAATTATGCCCAGAGAAACCTGTTAGCCACTTTATTTTCCATTCCTCAGTCTAAGTTTTCCCATATTCTGCTCCATCCCATTTCCACAACATAATTTTTGTCAATTAAGTTAAAACTGTACTCTAGCGCCATCTTTTGTGACTTTAAGTAATAGTGTATTTAAATTTCTATCCCTAGATCAATTTCTGGCCTTATCAGTGAATATTTGGATGTAATGCAGTTATGCATCTGACAACTTCTAATTCCTTTTTTTTATTTTTTTATTTATTATCAAGCTTTTAAAGTCTTAAATTCAAAATAGCTTAATATTTTGTACCCAAATCAATCTACTTGAATGTTATATTTAAACACTACTGTCCAATTTTACCAATACATTTGGAAAACTTTGCTTTTTCATCTTTTTAACAGGCTATGAATTTATTGCCTTATTAATAAAAATTTGATAATATGCCAGTTATATTAACAATACTTTGTTTATAAGATATGAAGCATTGTCAAATATTCTGTGTTCAATTAATTAGTACTAATATTTAAATTTTGATTATTTATTATTATTAGTAGAAAGATTGGTTTATCACTTAAATGAAGAAATTACAATTATAACTATTAAGGCTGTTATCATCTTCTACAAAGTAATGACTATTCTTCCTGACAAACAGTTCAACCTTTAAAGAATACAACTATTCAGGTTTATTATTATGTTTTTGTTAGCCAAGCCTCCATGTGATATTTTAAATATTACTTTTATATTTTATTTATATATTCAGTTGGAATTAATTAAATGTGAAATCTTTGAATCCTTGACTTCTGTTCTAATATAACTGCTTGATATCATTTTTTTTGAGTTGATTACTACTTTGTTAGTGATATATATTTAGTATTTAAAATCTGTAATTGTCAAATTTGATTTATTAGACATTGTGCACGTGTGTACATATAAATATACACACAGTTGTATTTATAGAAAATGTTATTTACTTAATCCTTTTATCTGATAGAAGTTCAGTTGCATTTTTTTTTAATTATTAGTTATGTGAATAATATTTTTTCATATCAGAACACATACATATGTATACTGAAACCAGCTTTATATGCATGTTAATAGTTATATAAATATTTTATATTAATCTTGTAAATAGAATTAAGCATAATTTTTAAACAAGTTTGTGTATTGAAATTTTTTTAATATTTATTTTTAAATTATAATATTTTTGATTTCTTTATTATTCTAATATTATTTTTATCTTACATAAATTAAGAACTTCATTTGTTATCATATAGTGCAAGGTCTTTTTTATTTTGTTTGTTTATAATTAATTGGTTTTTGAAAAAAAAACTTTGTATTATGTATATTAAATTTGCAAATGGCTAAGTTGTCATGGAATAGTATTAATAAGATTTATTTGTGACAACAGTTCAATAAAACTTTAATATTTTATTTTATATATATAATATAGTTTTATGTCTGTGTTTTTTTTTAATGCTGGGGGAAAAAAGTGTATTGGCTTTTTCTGTATCGTAAATTATACCAACAATTCTCTCAACACTTTTTTTCTCACAATTTCCAAAAAGTCAACTGGAACTATGCATTTTTTCCAGACTTTATCTCAGAGATAGCAGTCCAGCATAATGATAACTCAGATAATGACAGCACCAACTAAATCTTCAGACTAAATTCTGGTTATTGGCAGTGAGGAGTACTCAGTTGAACATATCTGTCCAGCAGCCATTTCATTACTAATCCAGGATATTTCTTATTCTTATAACCTTCTATCAGTACTGAAGTACCTTTTCAGTTTTCATTGAATATTTTCAATCTTTTGTTTGAATTTCTATTATCATTTATTTTGCTATTATTTGTACTTATTTTTATATCCAAAAAAATTTAAAAAAAGTTTTAATGTTATTTTAATTTATTAATGGCCCATTTCTCTTTTAAATTAGAAATTTTTATACTGATGAAATGATAATTTTTTATCTGCCACAATTAAATTATTTGAATGTATGACACTTCCAGAATGTATCAAATGTGTTCTTAATGTTATATGTAAATCTATTAGAGATTAATATATATTTCTTTTACTTGACTTTTTGTATATGTAAATACTTCTTTTTGTTTTTTTATATGAAGCACAGTCATTATTTCATTTCTATCATTTATTTGCTAATGTATAATCTATTATTAGTTCTCTTCTTTACCTTATTCCAATCTCACATTATTATATTCTTAGTTTTTCCATCTTGATCTGTATTTCTTCATCATTATAAATGTGTTAGTCAACAAGTACAATTTGAATAATTATTATGTAGGTATCCCTTTGGTAATAACCTATCATTTGTAATATTGTAATTTCTAAAACTATCTTTCGCTTTACATCCCAAAAAGTATTTAATCTTTATTATCTACTTTTATCATTAGAACAATAAACATTGGTAATGTTCCATTTTTTTACCCCACAATCCACATAATATGTTTTACAGAGTACAGTAATTAATCTTATACTATTCATCATTAAGAGTAATTTTATCTTTTCTGATGTTTTTATAATTATAGTGTTCTGTGTTCCTATTCCAGCATTCCTTTTTAGGTCTGAATAGATTTGAACTGGATTGAATTGGATTACTAGCCCTGGGGGAAAAAATCTAATGTACTTTTCCTAGCATAACCAACTGCATTTATCCTGATGCATTTAATAAAATTTATTTATTTATTTATTGCAATATTCAATAATAACGCTATCAGTAGATGGGATACCTGCTTTGACATCTCCAAACGTTGGACTATCTAGCTCATTTGCATATGCTTTGCATACTGCTTTGTTTCCTTGCCCTATTTCCTCATTCTGTATCTCACATTAACGCTATGAATATGAGGCAAATGGCCTCGAAAGCACTTAGCATATAATAATTTTTGGAATCTTTATAGCTTCTCGTTCAAGTGTTTCATATGCTTTTTAATTTGTATATATATATAATAACTACAATTCCAGTAATAATCACACTGTCACTCTACTTTATTCTAAAACTATTTCTATAAGTATGCTAATTCTCGGCTTTTATAAGTAAAATGTTGAATTTGCACACATTTTTTCATTCTCATACTAACCAGTGCTTTTCAGTAATGAAAGTGAAAAGTCAGAAACTAATATGGTAAGCAAATTAGAAATCTCAATTAATTATGTTTATATAACATGAGAACCAACCAACTAGAATAATATAAGGAAGATTATCACTGTGCATGTGTATATATTTATTCGTTATTACTTTTTTTTTTTCAGAGCTGAAGGTAAAATTAAGCACTGCCGCATAAAGCAAGAAGGTCGGCTTTTTATTATTGGAACAGCACAGTTTGAAAGTTTAGTAGAACTTGTAGAATATTATGAGAAACATCCTTTGTACAGAAAAATGAAGCTTAAATATCCAGTAAATGAAGAAGTTGTTGACCGAATAGGAGCAGTAAGTATTCATTTAGTTATTATGTGAGTAATAAGGCAACATTTTGATATTGACAAGTAAATTTTTTTTTTTGTTCGCAGTGCCCAAAATTTTATGTTGATCTTACTTGTTTTTAATTAATGCAAAATTTGTTAAAAAAAATTGTTAAGTAATTAAACATTTGATATATTTTTTATTCTACTACAACAATAAGTGTTATACGCTTTACGACTTTTAAATTTTGATAGCATTAAAAAATATTTCTAATCTAATTTCCAGGAAGCTTTAGCTCTTGAGTCGGCCGTTTTTATTATTGAGCTAAACTGCACAAGGAAATAACCTCTTAATATTGTATTATAACATCTGATGAAGTGTTTGCTCTCCAACTATAATTTTTTTCAGATTGGATAATCTCTAGTCTAATCAATGACTAATAAAAATTATTAACACTTCGCTACTTTTTTTTTTTTGACGTGCCATATTAATTAATAACTCTATATAAAATAGAAGCTATATGTCTTGTATATTTTTCATTATATTAATTCTTCATGTTTATTGATATAATTTCTTTCTAGGATAAAAAAAAGTTCAATAAAATTATGCTTTGAAACATTTACTATAAAGCAATTTGATTTGTAAACAATTAATAATAAAGCTATAATAATTATGAAAAATATTGGGACTAATTGTTATGACAATCTCCATTTACAAGCTGTAGAAATGTAAATATTGCTATTATTTAATTCAGTGGATAAAGTTTGTGCTTCATATTTTTTAATGCAAGTGAATTAATTCTACTATTATCAAAGCTTGCTACTGAAGCATTGAAATCATTAAAATTGAAATTGGATTTTTGACTTTTTTCAAATTTCAATATTATCCCCTTCTGCCATTATAAATCCAAATTTGCTAAAAGTTTAAGTAAGTATTCATTTTACTATCTAGTTTGTATACTGTATAAATTTATTTTAACAATATAATACTTTAAAATGTAAAATATGCTTATATTTATATTAGCATAGAAAGTTTTATAAAATTGAAGAGAATACCTATAAACAATTACTTGTGGGGCCCCTGAAACTGTATAAATAAAATGACTGTCAAGTTTAGTAGACAGGATAATACACAAGTACCATCAGTAATTATAACAATAAACCAATGCAATGGTTTATAATTTTTAGATAACAAAAGTTTTCAATTTAGAAATATTTGGATTTACTGTGTTTTTAAATTTAATAATAAAATTTGGAAAATGCAATTATGTCTCTAGATTGCTTGAAAAAATGAAATCAGCACGATAAAAAGTATATGGGATTAGGCAAAGCTATTTAATGTCAAAGAAACTAAATCAAGTTTTGCTTTTGATTTTATCAATTGTTAAATTTTGTTATTAATTGTGGAAAAAAAAACCGTAATGATGAAATTAAGAATTTTTTTATTGTGGCATATAATGGCTTGGAAAAAAATATTTCTCATTATTTTATGCATTTTTTGGTATTATCTGATAAATTTTTTTGTTTTGTTAATTAAAAATTAAGCATTTGACATTGAAATGATACTTAACTCAAAATGATGCATAATAAACAATAACCAATCAATTTCTATTAGTAAATCAGTCTGAAAGATAGGAATGTCTTTTTGATAGCACATGTTATCTCATGCTTGCAGATATTTAAATTTTAAAGTATTATAATATTAAATTCACAAAAAAATGTAAAGTTTTATATTTTAACATTCTTTTTAGGAATTATCATTCTAATGTGATGCTTTCGCCTCAAGATCCTTGGATTGTGCTTGAATTTCTTATGAACTCTCAAGCAATAAACCATTTGATTTTATTCTAATGTAAATTAATCTTCATATATATATAAAAACTAACTAATTTTAAATTAGAGATTATTTTTTACACGTTTGGTAGTAATTTTTATCAAATGCTATTTTTAAAAGTAATATTGAAAATTATTGTTTTATTTAGAACTTTTGAAGGGTGTAGATAATTTAATTATATTAAATGACAGATTCTATTCATGTGTAAGATCCTCTCATAGTACAGATCTCCATGGTGCATGCATGTTCTAAGCATATGCGGTATTGCTTTAAAAGATATCAAAATGAAATACTTTGAAATTGAAACTTCAATCCTAAGTTACAAACTTAACTCTAGAAATTAATTTCATGTGTAGATAATTAGTAAAATATTTGAATGTATTTTTCTGCTGAAGTTAAATGATTTGAGATATAATGTTTCTGTATCTTATATTTATATGAACATGTCAAATACAATTGTAGTATAAACATACATGCACAAACCTATAAAAAAAAATTATACAGATTATTATAAATTTTATTAAACACACATTATTATATTAAGTAATATTTACTAAGGCTGTAACCTTAGGAATAAGCATCTGAAAAATTCGAAGGTGGGACCTCTACAGGTCTTACCCACAAGCTTACCATCTTTTCTTCCAAGCGTAAGCTTGTGGCTAAGACCTGTAGAGGTCCCTGCCTTCGAATTTTTCAGACGCTTATTCCTCAGGTTACAGCCTTAGTAAATATACAGATTATTGTAAAAAATAAAATGAAAAAACAATTTAATTTCTATTTGATTTTCTAATTCATTTTTTCTTCTACAAAAATTTTAAAAAAATTCTAATGTAGAGTTAAATGTTACTACTTACTTTCTTGCATATCTTTTAAATTTTTTTGGGAATTATTTTCAATATAAGTTGCTTGTTTTTTTCTTTTAATTTTCTTTTTGTCATAATTTATACAATTTTTTGTTAAACAAGTATTTGTATATATCTACTTAAAAATATGTAAAATGCATTAAATTCTTTATTTAAAACATTTGTTCATTTCAGCGACCAGATGAAGGTTCAATATATGGTAGTCCTGATTTATATATGGATCCCAACTCTTTTACTTCTAAAGTAAAGTATTTTAATTTAATTATTTGATAATATTGTCAATAATATAATTATTATTAATTAAGATTTAATGATGTAAAATTATATAATTTTTTGAAAGATTTCAGTAAAAGCATTATACGATTATCGTGCTCAGCGTGAAGATGAATTATCTTTTTGCAAACATGCCGTTATCACAAATGTAAATAAGCAAGATGGTGGATGGTAAGATTTAGAATCTATATAATTTTTATATAAAAGTAGTTTCCTTTTTTATAATTAATATTTGTAATTAATTTTAAATATTTGGTTTTTAAAATTAGATTTATGTAATAATTTTCAATCTCTTTTTTAATTTATGAAACAATCATATGTTTTTATTATGGCAATCATTACAGTTTTTCTAGATTATCTTGCAGAGTACATAATTATTACCACATTACTCACTGGCTATTCCATTTAATTGTACCATAAATGAACCTCTAGGTTTATACTGAATATAGCAATGAAATATATAGTTTAACTTGACAGATAATATTTTATTTCTAAATCAATAAAACATGTATTAAAGAAAAATGACTGAGTATGGTTTTAAATTTAAAAAAAGCCATTTATCACCATGTATTAATAATATACTCTTAGTTATCACAACTGAATCACCAGTGCACATATTATGTTATAATGTCCACTTATTAAATTTGAATGGTATAATTTAAAAAAAGAATAAATAATTTCTTCTTTTTTTTTCAAAATTGACCACCAATTCTATTTTATAATTTATTTACAGGTTTATTATTATAATATTCTTATTATTCATTAAGCACACAGTAAGTCTATAATTAGAAAGAGAAAGGCTTTTAATCTTTTTCACATGCACCTTAAATGTTGTATAATAGACAAACAATATAGTTTTTGACTATAGAGGGAACCCTCAAACCTCAACACAAGATAGGAACTTTATAAAGGTAAGAGTGGCCATTTTATCTTTAACCATCTGAAGCAACTTGATTTGAGAGTATAAAGATATTACTCTCTTCATATTTAATTCACCATTTCCTTTCACAAATTAACTTACATGAAATCTTGTGATTATTTACAACGAGTTAATATTTAAGATCTTTTTAATGGAAATGTAGAAATTAATGAAAAGTTCTGATTATTTATTAAGCACACAATAAGTCTCAATTAGAAAAAGAAAGGCTTTTAACTTTTTCACATACAAAATGTTGATTAAAATTGATATTATACTAACATTTGAAGTGCAAGTTATAATTAAAATTTGTTACACATTGATTCATAGTTGCTCATTTCCCTTATTTGCCAACCATACATATCTGATGTAGGAATAGAAAAAAGATTAGGAAATAAAAATCTTCTTGACATTAAAAACAATCCATGTCTAAATATAAATCATTATAAATATATATACAGTTAACTGGTTATAACTATACATTTATGATTAACCCATTATGCACTTATTCTCATATCCTGCTGTCAACTGCACCAATTAGAAGTAGTTATTATGAAACTAGGTCATCAATAAATCTTCAAACCTCACTTAATGCTATTTGTCTTCAATTTATCTAGCCACTTATATCCATGATGTGCATATTGATGATCTGCTAAGCTATGTTTGAATGCAGCCCACAATAGTAAATAAAGAAACATTAGTGACTTACTAATTTGACAAAATAATCTTAGACAATCCAAAGTATTATTTCAGTGTTATATACTAATAAATAGCAAATATCATTTGTTAAAATCCACTATAAGCATTTATTTTATTACCATCTATATAGACAAAACCGCTTTATAAATTTTTGATGAAGTTCATCGTGTGGTGATCCTGTGACTCATTGAGCAATTAAAAGTAACAAGAGGTATAAAATGAGGGTAAAACAATAAGATATAACTTGGGGTAATTCATATTTTTATAACTCAGTACATTCTAAATATAATGTAGATATAAAATGGTATTAGATGTTCATATGAACCATCAATGAACTTATTAGTCTTTAAATCATCAGTTTTAATATCAATCAGGAGAAATATATCAAATGCAGCAATACAAAGCTAATTAATATTTTCTACTAATTTAAGAAAGATGTGATAATTAATTACAAAACATGACATCATATTCCTAGCTTTAAGTTACCAAAAGGTTAATCAAACTTCTTTATTAAGAAGTTATTTCAGAAAATAGATTACATTTTCAAATATATTATCTAATCCTAAAGATGCTAAAACAAAAAGATATAATCAATGAAAGATAGTTTTCCTTTGTATTGATTCATGGAACAGGCTATGATAATGATTGCCATCTTCTGATGAAGGACTATTTTCCTGACCTTAATTTGAACTCTCCATATTAAGATTAGTTTTCCAATTATAGCTCCTGATTTTAGTTTACAGAAAGCACAGAACACTAATTAATGATATCACACATATTATTAATCTTATTTAACAAAGTAAGGGAAGAAAAAAATATGCATGTAAAAATAAGAATAGGCTAAATAAGTAATCAACAACATGTTTTATTAAAGTAACCAATATAAAAATAATAAAGAATATTAATGTAATCATATCTTGTTTTTAGAGATATATGTTATGATGTTTGTAATACAACCATTGAATATATTTTTGACATATTGTCTAAACTAATTTTATATACTACCTTCACTAGATATCTAATAACTGTCTAATATAATGTTATAGTTTTGGCAATATTTGCTGGATGAATTCAATTCATCCCATTATAGCTTAAACAATAACATAAGAAAAATTTTATATTACTCTCAGTAATATTCAACAGATGAATCAAATTTATTATGTTATAGAACAAACAATAGTATAGGGAAATTTTTGTTTTACTTCTTGTTTTATTCCTGCAAGAAATAAGAATGTTTTTGAGATAGAGAGAAAAAACTTAAAGAATAATACTGAATAAAGACTTCAGAAATAAGTATATACAGTATGTGTCTGTCATAAAATAAAAATTTAATATTTACTAATAATTAAATTTCTTGCTGGTGTTACAATTTTTTATGTGAAAATGTATTTTCATCATATACTTTATATACAATTTGAAATAAACATAGTTTTACATTTGCTTGTTTGTTTGCTGTTTTTCTTGAGTGTGGTTTTCAGCTTTCACTTATTTTCCACAGTACAATTATCCATATAGTTGATTTGCAGATTGGTTTGAAGACATTCTTGCTAAGTTTAGATCTTTTTTTAATAGCATTCAAGTGAGGCAATTTATTTTTAACTCTGGTCAATATATTCTTTGGTATTATAGGTAGTAGGCTACATGTCAAACTATGACTGGAAGATAATGATAGACAAACATTTAGTGCCCTTAATTGGACAGCTATAAGGATAAATTTGTTTTCTCATCATTATACTGTGGATATACTGACAAGTACTTTGTTCACAGTTAGCTATTTTTTTAGTTGGGGTTAATTAGCTGACTAATATCTGAAATCTATTTTTACTCATCCAGTTTTGTTTTCTAGATGATTAAAGTTAAAGATTCTGCTAAAGTAAATTCTGATCTGAGCTGACCTGAACTAATTTATTATAATTTATTCTCCACATTGCCTTTTATATGTATTTTTATATTGGACTATTTCTATCTTCTAATATGAGTATTAAATGTCTTTAGAAAAATTTAACTTTATTTAAATATGAATGTATTTAGAATATTTAAATAAAGTTAAATTTTTCTAAAGATATTCAGTACTCATATTAAATGATGGAAATAATCCAATATAAAATACAACTATAACACCATTATCACAAACCTTCAGGAAAACATTGCCTTTTATAGCTTCTCAGAAAGCTATCTTTCCTGTTAACAAAAGAACAATATCCCTATCTGCATTGGATGTATTTCAAAAATATCCTGGCTTTTTAAGTTATTTTTTAACTCTTAATTATTTATTGCTTTTTCAAACAAGTTATTTTGCAAATAATATTGTGCAATAAGAAAAAATATATTTAAATCTTTACACAAATTAAAAATTATTCTTAAGCATTTCTACATTTTCATTTTTATTATAATTTTGTTTGTGCTATTTTCCTTGTTAGTCATATGCTTCTAAAAATGTATATGGTACGTGCATTTTCTAACTAACCAAACTCTCCTGCCTTTGCATTCCAAAACTGTGGATTCATGAAAATATTGTCCATAGTAAAAAAGCTTTCATGAACACACACTATAAACTTTATATAGCTTATACAATATAAAAGAAAAATATTTCCAATCTTGAACAATTTTAAAACCCTCCTATATATCTTTTTTTTCACAGATTATAAAATGCTCTAATTACAAAATAAGTGAACACTCAAACTTTTCGATGTTATCATATATATACTATTATTTTATTTATATTAAAACCCTGCCTATTTTTATGCTCATTTAAACTAAATTCTCTGTCAGCATTGTGACCCAATTCATGGACATCACAATATGTTATTTGAACAAAGTAAAATGTCACAAAATATTAAGATTTTAGAATAATTAATACAAAATTTGCAGCTAAGATTTGCTTGCAGTTTAAGCAGAAAGATTTCTAATTTAAATGAATTTTTTTTTTATTTTAGAAGCAATATACTGCCAGTATAAGTAATTTTAATTTTTTTTTACACCAAAAGTAAATATTTATTTCAATATATTTTTATGGAAAATTATAATAAATTTTTTTTTAAGGTGGAAGGGTGATCATGGTGGTAAAAAACAACATTGGTTTCCTTCAAATTTTGTTGAAGAATTAGAACCACAAAGTGAATCAGATAGCGTGAGTGTTTGTACATCGTTTGATATTAATTTGTCTTTTTTTACGTGTCTCAACATTCATGTCTAATATAAATGTTTAATATATTTGAGGTTTAATATTAGTTTTTTTTTTTGAGTAATTTTCAATTTATTTTTAGAAATTATATCAGCTTTTATTTATTTATCATTATTTTATTATCATTATTATTATTTGTATTGTCATTATTAATACTTTTTTTTTTGTTAAGTTTAAAACTTATGAAAACAAATATTGAACTTGTGAGGAAATCATGTAAAAAAATACAATGCTTATTTTAAGCATTAAAAAATGAAACTTGAAAAGAAATGCAAAACAAAAGAAATTAATGTACAAGAGGAGGAAAAAAATGAAAGTAATAAAACTCAAAGACAACTAATTTATTCAAATAGCAGAAAAAAATATTTTCTGAGTGATGGAGGTGCTTTTAAGAAACTTCGGTTCTAGGTTCTATATGTCGGCTAATAATCTATCACCTGGACTTGTGGAAAGTAAATCTGTACTTCTTGAATTAATAAATATATCTTCCCAAAAAAACTTTTTTTGAAAAATAGAATTTCCATTTTAAAATGTTTGCATTCTTGATTTCTTTTAAACGTTATAATTTTATGACAATTAAATATTGTTAGTTTTGCGTTTTACATATTTGTTTTCATATAGTACTGGACAATGTAAAGCAATACTGTCTGAAGGTTTGTGAAATAGCATTTTACTTACAGGTACATGTTGAATGATTTTTATTATTTAATTGAATTGTTGAATGCTTTTAGAAAAATTCAAACTTAATTTTTTTACAAATATATTTATCTGTTAATAGTAACATAGGTTAATATGGAACACAATGTTTCAAATAGTATTTTTTGTCTCTCTTCAGGTGTTGATATACTGGACTAGAGATAATCTAATGCAGAGATAGAGTTGGTAATGTTTAGATTTGTTAATAATAAATATCACAAATGTAAACTGTCACCAATCAAATCAGCAATACCTAAAAAAGAGAGGAGTAAAATATCAAAGCATTGTGGCCTATACCAATTCTTGTATAATTATTAACAAAATGTATTTGGAAAAGTATAAATATTGAATTTTTTTAAAAAGTGTAACAATTCAACTAGATGATGAAAATAGTTTAACATATAACAGCAAATATAAATGTATATGTGTATAATTTTTCTCAATTTGATATTATTAAATTGAAACTATCCTGTCATATTATAAAAGTTACTTTTATATTTAATGTAATAAAGCAGGAATCTCCAAACTTTTCGTCATGTGGGCCAAATTGTTTCTCAGTACTTTCAGCTGGCTGTAATAAAAAAAATGAAATTTATTCAGATGAAAAAAAGAGATAAATAATTTTAAATATATGAATTTTATTGAAGCACAAAATTTTATAAACTAATTACAGTGTATATGATTAAATTATTATATATTAATGATAACAAACATTACCAGTAAATTGTCATAGCTTCATTACAAATTATAGTAAAATTATTCATGTGAATGGTAGAACTATTTTTTTAAAATCTTGTTAAATTGAGGTTCAAGTTTTGAAATGCCAATTACAAGTAATGACTTCAAATATTCATTCGATAAATTTGCCCTGTATTTTGATTTGATATATTTTATTTGGGAAAAAGTTTGTTTGCAAAGATACATTATCCCGAAAATGGAGATAAATTTACTAGCAAATTTCTTCAATTTTGGAAGGTGCATATGGTTCAAAAATTTATAAAAATCAGTCAAATTTCCTTCTAGTATTTGTCTTTAATATGATCATTTTTCTGAATTTCAATAATTTCTATTTGAAATTAACTTGAGGAACATTTGCCACATCACAGTGAAATGGCTTTTGAAACAATCTAATTTCCTTAGCACAGGTATCTAAATCAGCAAATCATTTTTGAAATTATTTAAAATCTGAAATGGTTAAATTTGCGAATGTGGATGGAAATTCCGCTTCACCTTTTTTATGCAATTCTGAATAGTATGGCATATGGGCAAAATTACAATCTTTAATTTGACTTTACAAAAATATTAACTTTGTTCTGAATGCCTTGATATGAGAAAATGAATTACAAATTGTTATTTTCATCCTGCAACTTTAAATTCAAATTATTCATGTAGTTCACAATGTCTGCAAGAAATGCCAGCTTCTAAAGACATTCAGTATTTGATAAAAATGGTTCATAATGGCTTTTCTCAGTAAGAAATATATCAATTTCATTTCTGAGCTGAAAGAAGTGTGAAAGAACTTTGCCACAGCTAAGCCATTGAACTGCAGTATAATGTGTTATGTCATCATACTCAGAATCACATTTCTCAAGAAAAGACTGAAACTGGCCATCATTAAGTGCATGAAAATGAAAGAAATTTACCATAGAAATAATAGGTTTCAAGGTACAGCTCATATCAACATGTGTTCCACAAAGTGTTTGTTGATAGATATCACAGTGAAGAAACATTGGTTTTGATATTCCTGCATTCTCACAAGCTTTTGTGATTAGTCCAACCAAACCCATCTTTGTGCTAGAAATGTTTTTTCCTCCATCATCTGTTATGCACTGCAAATGATTCCCAATCTAAATTATATTCTGTTAGTGGTTTTTGCACTTCTTTGAAGATATCCTCTCCTGTTATACTGTCATGCATACTGGGAAGTGATAATAATTCTTGTGTGACATTAAGTTCATTGTCGATGCCACAAAAAAATATTAATTGATTCTTTTCAACCTGAGAGAATACTGAGTGCTTTGTCTATAGTTTTCTGGACAATGTTCTTTCTCGTATTTTTGATCCACAACAGTATTTGGTCCTAGACTTATCATTTTAAAAAGATTAAGTTTTTCTGGGCATAACTCAGCCTCTGCTTCTGTCATACACTCTTTGATGATATTGCTATCAGTAAATAGCTTTTCTCTTTTAACCAACACATAACCAACCTTATAGTTTACCAAAGTTAAAGCTTCATTTTCTGAATTTGCCTTAGGAAAGTCTTGCTGAGAATGCAGAGCAGCACCGTAATGATTCATATTTATCTAAATATTGCATTCCTTTAAATTTTGAAAACATTGGAGCATGTTTCATTTCATAGTGATTACATATACTGTATTTTTTTTAAGACAGCAATACTGTCTTTACAAATCAACATTCAGCTTTATTCTTTGGTTTTGATTGTATGAAGTATTTTATGTTCCATTCTTCATTAAAGGCTAGCAACAAACCTATAGATTCAATTTAAAGATTAATATCATGGTACCAGCACTATCTACAATGCCATGAATTGATACTCTCAATCGAGATCAAACAATAACGAAGAAATACAGTTGCGATTCAGTATTAATAATCTTGTGAATAATATTAATATAATATGAAAAATCAACAAATTTTCAATAGAATTTTAATTAATTCATATATTTAAATATGAAAATAAATATCTAAACAAAGTTTTTACCTAAAATAATAGAGCACATTGTCATTGGATCTTATTTACCTATTCAAAAATTCTTTTAAAACTAAAAAAATATATTTAGGATTAGTTATCATCAAAGAAAGAAAAAAAAGTATTTTCTAAAAGTTAATAAATTATTTAATGTTATTAAAAAGTATTCTATTTACTATT
The DNA here is from genome assembly GCA_028023455.1 of Epiperipatus broadwayi. Classification (NCBI taxonomy): domain Eukaryota; kingdom Metazoa; phylum Onychophora; class Udeonychophora; order Euonychophora; family Peripatidae; genus Epiperipatus; species Epiperipatus broadwayi. Next base: position 11,731 of record JAQFVV010001360.1, on the reverse strand, counting down.
TTGATAGAGTTATTCCTACTAAATATAAATTGCTTCCGGTTGCCATAACAAACTTTCTAAGATCTAGGAGTTGACTTTTAAAAATAAAAAGTTTTCAAAGACAATCTCCTATTAGTGACATAGTTTTTGATTTAAAAATAAATCTTTTACAAAATGATTGCATCATAATCATTAATTTGTAAACTAATTACAGTTTTTCTTTACAACTCTATAAGATTCAATAATTTGGCCCCAGATTAAAAGGTTGTATTCTCATCCTTGGTGTTCGCCTTAAGATGGCGTTGATGCTAATCAAAAACATATACATATAACGATTTCGGGCCGGACCTAAATGATCGATTTGATCTAAAAAGATCTGATTTCTTAGATTTGTAATAAAATATTCTATTAACTAATACTATTATATGATGTTAGTTTTTCTTTACAACTCTATAAGATTCGATAATTTGGCCCCAGATTAAAACAATCAAAAACACTCGGAAATTAGTCACTTCCTTCATAGCTTTGTCATAACAATAGTATACTGTCAATCATGAAAAAGGTCCATATAATGTTAACATCTTCAAGTTTTTTTAAAAATTTAATATGTTGTAGCAGCAGAAGGTCTGCAAACCACCGCAAAACTTTAATATAAGGCTATAGATAGGCTTAAACAACATAGAAAAGATAATGATTTCAGCACCATTGTAACATCTAAAACATCAAAATCAAGTAGAGACCCTGCTCGATTTTGACTCAACTCGTTTGGCATATTCTCACACAATTTTTTTCATGGGCTGAATGTGGATCATATTCGACCCACAAGCTGTAGTTTGGAGATGTCAGTAATAAAGCATACTATATGATAAATATATCATTTTCCAAAAATAGTTCCTTTTAAATTATTAATTTCTTTAATTATTTTCTGTTATATTTTGTTTCTGATAATATAATGTTCTCATTTATTTTTTAAAAATGAAAGAAATCTGAAATTTAATGCAAGTATTATTTCATTTTGTATTGTTAATACTTAGGATTCATCTTTAATTTTTTTGCCAAACTTGTATAAATTTAATTAATTTTATGTTAAAGTCTACTGAAATTGTAATGTATTTTCGTAATAAGATGCCAATTTCGTAAAATCTGGTCTTAAAATTTCTAGGATTTGAAAAATTGTATGGGAGTATTGAGTAAGAATTTGAAAAAATCTTCATGTTTTTTGAAAAATCTTCATGTTTTTTTTTAAATGTATTTTAAAAATTTAGTGATTCATTATTTTTTTATAAATTATTTATAAGTTTCCTAACAATGTCAGAATTAAGATTTTTATAAATTATTTATAAGTTTCCTAACAATGTCAGAATTAAGATTTTTCATGATTTTTAAAATTTATTTATTGCAGAATTGTTTTTTCAATTTGTTGCAAACTGTTCTGAGAATGTTCAAATTTTTTCTGAAAATTGTTCCCTGAAGGAGGGGAGAGGGCAGGGATAAGATAGAATTTTTAATAATGCATGAAAAGGAATCTGAACCTGCTAATTTCTACAAAGTTGATTATTATCTATCTTTTCAACCCAGATGTTTAATGTAAACAGCCATCATTATGATTCTGATCTAAATAATGATGCACATTACAATGTATAATAATTATAGTCAATACCAAATTGATTGTATGCTAAGAAATATACCAAAAAATGAAAATAGAGTAGTAACTAACCATTTCACATCTTTTATCAAACATTTACCTTTTCCTTAAGCTAATCTTCTCCTTATAACTTTATTGTTAATATATTTTACTACAATTGTGAAGGCTGTGGAAAGGAGTTTGCTGTTACATGAAAGGAGATCCTTTGATTTCTCTTTGATGCCTTTAGGAACCCAGCAGAGCAAATTCCTAATGTGCACTTTATATGCTTTTGTTATTGCAACTGTTATTATTATATGATTATTCATACAGTATGCAAACATGAATGGGCTTTTCATAACATGCATCAGTTTATTATTATCTCTGAGTTTAAGATCAAGAAACATCATGGTCTGTTTTCTCACTTGCCTGATAATTAACTGAAATATTACTTAAATTTTTTTGAAGGCAGAATGAATGAGTGTATTGTTATGGCTTTTTTTTAAAATAGATATTTTTAATGTTGACAGATAAAACTAAATTATAGCTTTTATTCCCAGAAGGTTTTAAAATCATTAGCCAAGGCTGCAATTGGTAGCTGAAGATGAGAAGGTGTAGGTATGTGCTAAGAGTCCTCTGATTGTGATCCAGGCTACCATTTGATTTCAGATCACTTTCAAGTGAAGAAAGATTGCATGACTTGGAAGAAGAACTGTTGAATAGGACATTGTTTGGACTTGGTGAATTAGAAGAAAAATGTGAAGAGACAATTAAAATAAAAAGTGGACATGTACTTTACTACAAAGACACAAATATTGAAAGTACAAATGGAATGGAATTTATTATAAGTAAAAAATGGAAGAACAACACTATGGAAATTGATGATATATCAGACAAAATGGAAGATATCAAAGCAGATAATTGAGGTTTATATCCCAACAAGTTTTCATTATGATGAAAAAGTAGAGGGATTTTATATGCGATATAAAAATGTTTTGATTAGACCAAATAAAGATTTTAAAAATATTAGAATTTTTTATGATTGAAGGATGAAAGTGCTGTGGGTAAATTTAGTTGTGGTGATAGGAATGAGAGAGAACATAGTCTTATGTGAGAAAGAAAAAATGTATATTATGAATACTTATTTTGAGAAAAATGCTAAACAGATATGTACATGGGAACATCCAAATGAAAATATTGCTGAATTAGATTATATTTTGACTAATAGAAAATATGTATTTCAAGATTGTAATGTGCTCTTTATTGATTCAACTCAGTGATCATTAATTAGTGAAATATATGTGTCAATGTGAAAATAGAGGCAAAAATTATTTTAAAAAACCAGTATTCACAGTTTATATTCCTTACCTTTAGAAACATTTCATTGAATTTAAATTAGGACTTGCAAATCATTGGTTTAAATGAAATCAATAGAAAGATAACTGATACACTTTTAAGAATTGCAATGAAGATAGATTGTACAAAAAAGTAGCAATCACTAGTAAATTTTCTACTGAAACAAGATAATGTTGATGAAAAGAAGAAATATGAAAATATATAAAAATGATTCATTAAGAAGAATTGAATATCTAGTAGTTTTGTAAAGGGTTATGAAAAAGAATTGATAACAATATAAGAAAATATAATTGTGAATTAGCAAGGAAAGCTATAGAAGAGAATAAAATCTCAAAAATATAAAACATCTTGGTATTGGTAGAAAACTTATTTCTGCAATAAGAAGAAAAGATTGAACTATTACAAAAAAGAGAGATGACATCATGAAATGTATTGAAGAGTTGTATTAAAAATTATAAATCAAAAAATAAGAAGGCAAGCTGTCCTCTGCAATTAGTACATCTTCTGAATTGTGTAATATTTTAAATGAAGTGTGGTTAAATCTATAAAGAAGGGAAAAGCTCCAGGTAATGATGGAATTATAATTAATATCTTAAAAGAAGCAGGTGAAAAAGTAGAAAAATTATTGGAAAAGTTATGTACTAAATGTCTAAATAATAAAGATGTACCAGATGATTGGAAGAATGCAGTAATAATATTGATGTTTGAAAAAAGTGATAAAAAAAAAAATTAGACCTTACTCTTTGTGAGCACGTTGGATTTTAGGCAACTAAAAGAACAAACTGGATTTAAGATTTTAACACAGTGTAACACATCCAAATATTGAGCGAAGTTAAAGAAAGGATATTTGAATATGAGTTGTCATTATGCTTTCAATTTATAGATTAAAAGGTTTGATTTTACAAGCATTTCTACCGTGATTAAAGCATTGGGTCATCAAGATATAATCCAGAATATTGTTTTATATTCTGAAATATATTTATCAAAATGCAACAACATTAGATTGCATAGTTGTATTAAAACAATAACATTGAGGAGGGTGTGTGTGCAAGGTGACTCCATATCTCCAAAACTTTTTACAGCAGTTTCCTAAAAGTATTTTGTGAATTAAAATGGAAAGTTAAGAGAGTAAATATAAAGTCATCTACATTTTGCAAATGATGTGGTTGTTTGCAAATAATGGTTCAGAGCTTCAGGAAATGTTGCAAGAGTTATTATTACATGAAAGTAAGAATGAGAAATACTTAAAAGATTAAATTAGGGTTCAGTGGATTTTCCCAAAAGAGGACTGCAAATACCCTAGTCAGATTATTATTACAGATGGAAACATAATGGAAGAAATCATTCATAGAATTAAACTTGGTTGGATATCTTTTAGTAGAAATAACTTAATATTAAAAGCAAATGGAAAGTTTTTAACAAATTTGATTTACCATTTTTTTACTTATGGATGTGAGACTTGGACACTTAAAAGAAGAACAATACAGAGACGTTAGACCAGAATAGAAAGGTGAATGTTAGGAGTAACTGTACATGGGTGAAAGAACAAATTGGTATTATTGATATCTAATATAATATACCATATACTCCTTAAATTACACTCTACAATACAGCTTAACATATGATTTATTTTATTTCATATGTTAAGCTGCATTGTAGAGTGTAATTTAAGGAGTATATGGTGTATTATATTATATATAATTAAGCAATGCAAATAAGAAGAGGAAGGAAATTTATTATTGACATCATTGAAAAGATTAAAAAATGGCATTCAATTATGATTTTATATCAATGTATCTTATCAAATACTAATGAATTTTATTACTATCAATATTTAAAATAATTTGTAATTTATATCGTATTGTAGTTGATTTAAAATCTTAAAATAAAATGAAATGCTGCAACTTAATAAGATAAAGAACTCATTAAAATATATAATGGCAAATGTTCATTTTGTTTGTTTAGCTGCAGAATTCTACTTCATAGTTCTCACAGAAAATAACGTGTATTATTTTAGAAGAAATTGACAACCTATCAAAAGTATATGTAAGAAATTACAAAATTCATTAATACTTATGAATTGAAATGTTAAATTTCATAATCATTATTTTCCTATTTTTCAGATGTATTTTATTTCCAAATACCAAGATTACCATATGTTTTACTAAACATTTTTGCCCAGTTTTTGATCTTTTTATATTTTGTTCATTTTCATATCCCTGGAAGAGGCAATTCAAAGAAAAATTTAATTAATTAAAATTTATTTATCCCTTCCTTTTGTAACTACTGTATTTGATGTTCCATTTTTCTCATCTATATAAATTATATTAGTATGTTTATATAAGCTGTATATATTCATATAATTATACAATCATATACATAAATTATATATTTTCTTTTAATTTAATAGTCAGGGGAATCCACTCCTCTAGGTAATCTTCAAAAAGGAACCATTGATATCTCAGGGTGTAGTGTAGGTAAGATGAGTTGTTGTTGTTGTTTTTTTAAATTGTTGCATTCATTAAAAATGTATTTATTTGTTTTTTTATTAAATATATATATTGATCGTAATTTTATAATTGTTTTTAAAGATTTTATTCAAGGAGGCAAAAATGGAAAGCCATTTGTTTTCCGCATAACATCTGCTAGTCACAGCATTCCAATAGAAATTGCTTGTTCCTCAGAAGAAGAACTTTTAGAATGGGTCAATAAAATTAGAGATGTAGCTCGTACAGCTGATGATATGGTAAGCTGTTCTCACAAGAATAAGGTGAGCTAAATTATTTCTTTTTTCTTTTTTTTTTAATAATCTGGACTGCATGAAATTATGATAGCAATCCCTATCATGAGGCTGGTGGTGGAAATCTTGTTAACAGGGTAAACATTTTCCTGCTTATATTAATTTTGTTTGATATCATTTATATCTAACCCTAATAAATTTAATTGCTGTACTAATTTCTTTATTGTACCCAAATTACTAATAAATCAAATTGTTTTTTTATATCAGTGTTGTTCTTGTACATTATCCCTATAATAATAACAAATTTAAAACTATATATTGTATTCCTAAAAATATTTTCAAACTCAAGTAATATATCTTTAAAGAAATCTTTCTGCTTAAGCGTAATATCAATCTTTCTACATTGTAAAAATAAAATTACTTATTTAATCTTCATTTTAAAAAAGTCAGTATTTTTTTAAAGTCCTAAATTATTGAATTAAAATATAGTGAAGGTAAACTATGGGAATCTCTGACTACAGGTTTATGATAATGACACATTATATAAATATTTTTATAGTTGATAGCATTCATTTTATCAACTCTAATTATCTAGGATTTTATTTGAGAATAACTAGATACTGTATAGTAACTGAGTACATTGCCAATGGGTCAACAGCTAAAAAAAAAATCAACAAAAAAAAATATCATAAGCTTGCTTAGAAATTCCTTAACTAATTGAAAATATCTCCAAAGCTTCACTCCAAATTTGAATATTTATCATGGGTAAAGACATGTAAATTTGTTTTTTATAATCATTTAAAATTGTCAATGAGATTTTATTCTGAATATAATTGTTAGGAAATTCATTTGCAATAATATTTTCACTTTATCAGCATTTTTCTGGTATTATATATATAATATATGTTATTGTGCATGGTTTTTTGTTTTTTACATGCAGATCTATTGCCTCTAAGCAATAGCAATTATGAATAAATATAAAAAATATAGTGCTTTCCATTTAATATAGTGTCTATTGCTCAGTTTTTATTATAAACCCATCAATTTTATATTGGATAAATGCTATATATGTATACTATTCTCTCTAGACCATGTTTGTACATCATCTGTCTAAATAAAGATAACTTGTTAGAAGATTATGATTAAATAGTAACTTTTGGTCACTATTAATAGTAACTAACCATTGCTTGCCAAATTCTTAACATAATTTAGTCTATCAATTCAATATGTAGAATGACATCTTAATTTTTATTAAATTCTTTCCCCTATTAAAATAATTGAAGATATATTCTTTCAACTTATTAAAAAAATTTTTATCATATGCTTTTGTTTCTAAAATAATTTAACAATTAATTTAACTCCTTATTTCTGATTAGTTTTGTCTAATTTCTGACTTGCTTTTTATATTTTTAAATCACCAATATTTCTGATTTATCAAATCATTTATTATATGTATCAGTTTCAATTATGCAATTTTTAAAAATGATATAATATTTTGATTGACTTTGTATCTTTTCAATTTCTACTTATTTTTTTGTTTTTGAAATTCTACTCATTCTGCTTTCCCAACATTATTTTCATGCGAAATCTATTTTACAATGATAATCCCAAGTCATTAATACTTTTTCATTAAAAAATTATTAAAAAATAATTATAGAATGTGTTTTGCTTAAATATTATATTGACACTATCAAATTACTCAGCACTGAATCTGCTTTTTTAATTTTCATTTATTTATTAGTTGTTTTTTTTTGCTAGCAGTTGATATATCAATGTACCACATCCCTAAAGAACTCCCAAATACCATCATCTTAAAATTTCAGTATTATAAATGTATATTTTATTGAATTAATATAAAAGTTCTAAATAGTCCAATGTAAACAAAAATCTCTTCTATAATTCTTGAAGAGGAACAGTGAAGATGATGACATTAATTACTTACTAGGCTAGCAAACTAAATAGTGAGAGGAAACATTAGCTATTCCTACTGTTAATTTAATTAGTGTAATCATAATTTTTTTTTATAAATCTCACTATTTTTAATATAGATCATGATTTTGTTATTTTTAACCTTATTATACAATTTACAAAATAATTCAGGATACTTATATTTAAGCTTTTTTGAATTAGTATTTTTGTTAGATTAAGAATAATTCAATAAAACCTCTATTTCATTACATATCCTCTTTATTTTAAAGCACAACTAATGGAAATATCATATACTGTATATATAGAAAAAAAAGAGAGAGATTGTTATGTATATTGCTTTTAGCTATTTCTAGTTTTAAAAGACACTTAAAGAATTTAAATTTTAATAGAAGCTGATGTTATACTATCAATATAATTTTCATGGGAATTAATAACTTTCTTGTTATTATTAATTATTTTTAATATTATCCATATAAATTTATGTAGCTATCTTTCTGTAGATTTTATTGCTTTCCACATGCAATTTTTATTGTCAGGAAAATTGGTATTTTTGCTCAACTTGTAATTGAAAAATATTTCTGTAATGTTTTAAAATAAATAAAAATTAAACTATTAGTTTCCAAATTCCCCTCCCCATTTCCTCCTTACCAAAATCATTTTTACAATGTGGTAAAAAAGAATTGAGAAGATGGATAAAATAGAAATGTATTTTTTTCTTTAATTATACTTTTAAATGTATATATATTGTAACCAGTGACGATGGGGACAAATCGAAGGTAAGCAGCAAGCCCATATAAAAGTGTGAAAGCAATAATCAAATAATAATAATATAACCACTGATCTCAAACTGCTTTAATAAATAAATATTTATTAATTAATAATTTCCTAGATCAGAATAATAATAGCAATAATAATAAATTGACTCATGAGACTGTGTTCCCATACCAAGGTGTACAGACTGCCTTAAAGTCAAATAAGTATCAAAGACATATAGAAATACCATTGAATTCCAACTCTTTAAGAATTACAATCATATATCTATGTCTAACTATAATAATCCTATTTAAATAAACCTAAAATAATATTCCAACTAAATATTTAAGAATGTTAATATTAAAATTTTTTACAAGAATCAATTTATATTCTAATTTAAATTTGAAGTAAATCTTGATCTAAATCTTTATTGTACTTTAATCTTTATCTCAGAGATATCACATTATAGAAGGAATAAAGCATAGGATATTGGATAACAAAGAACAATTTCATGGAAACTCAATAATCCAGACAAAATTTAAAAAATTGTAAAATAATAATATTATTAAACAAACTATAACAATTTTGCTCTGCAATGTGATAACTAAACTGTAAAAATAATTACTTTAGATCTTATAAGGTTTTGTAAACCAATTAAAGAAAAATATATTATAATTTAAGAAATCTAATAAAATATAATTTGGATTATTAAAATACTCAGAAATTCATTTCTCATGATGATAATACTAACCTTTAATACTACAAATATAGTATAACTAATCTTATAATGCAAATATTTAAGTAAAGTTTATTATTTTCTTTAATAAATAATTGGCATATGGGTATCCAAATATGGCTCTGCTTACACACTTTAAAATAATAATAAGTTCTGTATTTGAATGCAAAATAAGTCTAACTATAATAGTAGTGATTGTTATTAGTTTGAAACAAACAACAAAAATTCTTAAGTTTACTATGAAATGAACATATGTGATCATTGAAGATGATAACCCTTATGCATGATTAAATAAATTTGAATTTATTCAGTAGTTTTTCTGAATCTATAATAATTTATGAACCAATTCTCATATACTTGCATAAGTTTAATACACATATTAAATAGAATGATGTATTATGAGTGTGCAATAAAGTAAATACTGAATTCAGTCAGTGTCTGTAATGAATGATAAATAGAAATATAGAAACATAAATAATATCAAACTACACAATTTTGAATTGTACAAAAAATCAATTTATTTACAAAACAATATTTAGACTTTACAAATCAATATTTAAGTTTTATTTTATAACATACAAAATATAAGTAATTTTCAATTAAAATGACTATTTACAAATTCTAATAAAATAATTTATAGTTACAAATTTTCAATATAATAAACAAGATATCAATTTGGTAATACATCCATCTATCCAAAATGAATTTATTTAACCTTTTGTAATAAAACTATAATTATTTCTTAATAACACTATATTTCAAAGTTGGCAAATATTTGGATTACAGCTGCTACAATTTAAATTATCATATTACATCTTCCCTTTTTCTTTAAATAAAGCAAAACAAACAATATAAAATATTATACCTTTGAGAATTTTATGAATTACTATTCACCTTAGTGAAAAGCAGGTTTTACTTTTTCCATAATAGTTTTATGGTTACTAAATTTATTGAGTTAACCAGAAAATAATTAAAGATATATGCTATTTTAATTGACTACTAATTACTTCGCAATAATTAAACTTTTTAAAATATAAATTTTAAAATACTATTTCATCTACATAAAACAAGCATTTTGAATTAAAGAATAGCCTAAGTCATATCTCACATTAACATACAGATTTAAAATTGGCATATAGGAATTACTCCTATCATAATCCTTTTTCCAACAAATCCTATTTTTCTTAAAATAGCAATTATTAAACATCTTTCAAAATTAATTGCAACTTAATTATCTGTTTCTATTGCTCTCAGGATTATTTAGCAAAATCATAATTATGCACTTGGAAACGTTTAAATATTTATTAAATTTTGCTTATGTATAATGCTAACTAACATTCATAATACTAACAACCTTATACTCATATATGTCATAAATCCTAGGTTTTGTATCTTTGTGGATGGAATAATTTTTCACAAGATTTTCAAATATATATCATTGCTATATTAGATGTGATGTGTGTAACCAATTTTTTTATAGAAGCATTTTTAATAATCCAGATATAAGAATTTTGTGGGAATTATAACAAATGGCTCATCTGCATTCATAACTACATGACCTATGTTCTCCCTACGACTTACACTTATGCACTACAAGAATGAAATATAAAAACTGAATATCCATGTGAACCCAAACAGTTACATTTGACAAGAAATCCTTAGGTTTAAACACCATAAGCACATCTAAACACTAAACTGAAGATATGACATCTTATTACATTTTATAAAACAGCTGAAATATTCCTCAGAACTAAAACACAAAATTCCACCACAAAAATTAATAAATGCCCAATAGTAGGACTATACACTCTAACATTATCAGAATGCACTAGCATAATTTAATTGATAATAGCGTACATACAGAGCAAAGAAAAATTAACACATGTAAACAATTGTTTCATAAAATAATTCATTATCTAAAATATAAAAAAAATTGTGACTGCACTAATAATTAATCCCCAAATAAACATTTTCATTCATAAGCATATATTCATTATAACTTTAAAAATAGCAATTTGCAATATATGAGGAATAATTTTTCAGAACAAAACACTCTAGGTTATTTTATCTTTTTAAATTCGAAATAGAATAATATTAAACAAACTAAATAAACATATATTAAAACAAACAATAAAAATTACCAATAAATGTTATAATTCAATATTATTTGTCTAGCGATGTTCCATTTGAATATAAAAATAAATCATCATTTACCACACTTTCAATATATTTCAAAATATAGATAACTTACATACACCAAATTATAGTATATCCACATATATAATACCTATTAGAATTCAAACTGATAAATATAAAACATTAAACGTAGATTTTTTTAAATATAACAATCCCAAAAAATAATTTAATAAAAGTTAATTTTTTTTTTACCAAAACACATCCTGAAATGTAAGTTTAAACAGAAGTTTGAACAGTCAATTCATTTATTAAAATCTTTTTTTTTTCCTCCGTCTGCTCACAATATAAGCTTGAAAATTAAAAATGATAAAAATCATTTTTTCTTAGATAAAGTTAATTAATTGTCCATGAGTATTCTTTTAATATTACAGTTGTTTTAATATTTAAGAAAAAAAAACACTTTAAAACACAACATAAA